>JAUELC010013655.1:698-13266 GCA_031471745.1 Cryptochiton stelleri
GTTCAATGAACTAATTTCCGTTCGCTACCTTGTTGTGACGCTTAAGGCAAATATCGACCTGCTTTGAAGGTTAGCGTTATTGTCCACTCAAGAGCAATGTTTTATGATCTGGGCCATTTTTTGTGACTTATTGGTTCGTTTTTTGTTGTTGTTGAGAAACCTTGGGGCCAAATACCAACTGTTTCTATTTACTATCAATGGTGTTAGACGGTCGTGATTTCGTCCTCAAGACTAGTTTTAACAAGACACGATATTACATTTTAAAACAAACAATAAAACTTTACGTCCCTCTAGATTACAATTAAGCTGATCAGTAAGGTTACAAATTGGTTATTAAACGTTTGTTTTTTTAGATTGAATTCTGCAGCTTCTTCCCGTTCATATGTTAGTTGGTCTAAATCTCTCTTGGCATATCTGGTCATTTATTAGTGGAGGCTAATCAGTGGATATTATGCCACATGCCGATCCAAGAAAAGATAACTCAGTAAAACTGTATCAAGTTAAAAAAGGTCATCCCCTCCTCTTTAGTCTCAACCCTATTGTCTGAATGTGTACATGTCGTCAACAATGACTTTTGTTGGGGAGATTGTTGGTCATTATGAAAAAAAATCTTTGAACTATGGCACTACAAAGCGGACAAAATTCAAGACTTACAACTTTGATTACAAGACCTACATTTGATTGTTATGAACAAGAATTGAGAATTTTGTACAAGAATTACTTATGTCGTTAACAATTTATAAAAACAAAACAAATATAGTCCCAGTCCAAAGAGTTTTAAGACCCACGATTTTTTTCGGGCCAAGTATTTTTATTTGCTCCAAGATTCACGTGACCTATTCAAAATTTATTTTGGTTCAAGACTTTTTAGGTCTAAGACTTTTTGACGATCCAAGATTTTTTTCCGTTCAAGTTTTTTTTAATTTGATTCAAGATTCACGTGACCTTCCAATATTCACCTAACCGACGAGACCTAAACCGACGATCCGCTGCAGAATGCTGAGAGACAGACCGCGGATTTCGGCTTCAAGTATCGAGACCTGCTCTTGATGCACCGTCGCTGAATCTGCGAGAATTTGCCACAAAAACAGCTAGCAGGCTTATGTCACTTTAACAGGCGCCAGAACACGGCATCAGTTTATGTGGTCACGTAAGTCTTGGAGCCAAAAATTATTGGACCGGGAAAAAGTATTTGATCAATTAAAAGTTTTGGACCAAATATAAATCATTGGACCTAAAAATAATATTGAACCTTCAAAAAAATCATGAAACCAAAAAAACCCAGTATAAGTAATTCTTGAAGACATTTATTAATCATGATTCTTTTTGTGTTATGTTGGACAAAAATTGTATGTCTTGGAATCAAAATTGGAAGTCTTGAAATTTTCCGCTTTGGTGTGCCATACTGGACACACGCTGTACATTTTAACGTATCACAAAGTTACAACAAGGTATCCGTATAGTTTCGATCCTAGTACAGGAGTGAGTGAAACAGTGCATACTTCTTATACATGTACCCTTAATGTTACAAAATGTTTGTACACTACCGGTACTGTTAAAAGTAAGCTCCAAAACCATACATCGAGGGAATGTAGGGGTGAATGTTAAACTGGTGCTCTCGGAGTACTATAACCGAATCTCTGAGGTCACTAAACCACAAAGTGGGTGCCAGTGGATTTTATGACTTATAATATAATGGTTGCAGGGTGCTCGGGGAGAACGATGCACGTTGATGAGGGCTTACGGTAAATAATAAGAATAAATAAAATAAAAATTATGTTAAATGTACTAATGTGATTTTTTTGTTGTACCGTACTAAACAGCTATAGGCCTATATCTTTTTTATAGAAATTTAAAAAATAAAATGCTTGAGGACTTCAGACAAACGATTGTTGAATTCTAATGGATGAGAACACTTCGTTTTTTCAGATGGTCGTCTTCTTGAAACCCAATTTTAATTTGGAAAAAGGTAAAATAAGCATGGCCCTATAAAAATCCTGCCGCACTCTGTGCTTCAGTGCAGGAAAGCATTCCTACCGAAGAAATGTTCTTGAAAAGTTGCCACTAGGAGCGCCGTTAGCAGTAAGGTTCCCATTACCAACACAATATATTCTCATTATAATCTGATAATAAATCAATCAGTACAACTGACGTAGATCCATTTTTATTTCTGCGATGAAAACAAAAACCCCCACGAAACAACGAGCCTTATTTTTGCCTTTGTATTGAACGCATCCGTGCCTTGTCCAAATGCTGACACTAATGTAACAAACAAAAAAGTATCCAGGTAATATCTCAGAATCAGACACAGCTCCCAAGTAACCTCTACTTTGTTTTTACTTTGCCATCTTGTACAGCTCAATCAGCTAACTCAGTATTGAAACACTCTCAGTAAGAAAGTTACAGCCAGGTAATTGATTATACCGGATATCTTACTGATATCAACATAAAATACCCTGAATAATTTCTTTCAATATTAAGCCGTTGTCGAGTAATTAGTATTTATCACTCTCCTACCCCCCTCCCCCTGGTGGCCATCCCTAGCAATTTGATCCTGATTTAGCAGCGGCTGAGGAAAAGGGGTCTATATAAAAATAACCGCAGCTTCAGTAGCGTTACATTTCGGGATCTTTTGAAAAGTTCTTTTTTTCAAAAATGGCCGCATGGTGGAAACAACTTAAACAGGACCGATAATGGTTAAGGTCGTGTAAACGGAATTAATGAAGAACTCGCGGAGGTGTATGCAATGTTCTGGAGAACTTTGTGATTGATTGATATGTTCCTAAACTGACACAGTCGCCCAGAAATTAGGTATTGTTGTGTTTTGCGAAATTGGCCACTCCACGTTAAGATTCTAAATGTTATGTTCTTACGTGCAACTCTGAGGCTTTATATATACAAATGTGGAGAAATGGCCCGCCCTCCTTACTCTTAATTCGAATTATGTCAGGATTTATCCGGGCTCTTTACAAGCTCAAAACCCATCGACTATAATACGTGACAACTTTAATTTTTGAACAAACTTCAAAACTTTAAACAGAATAATCGAATTTGTTGAAAAAACACTAATTTGGGGGACCATTTCAATTTAAGAAGCGTTTTGGCAAAATATCAGCTACTTTTCTTCACTGACATTGTTCGTGTTCTTTAATCGAAATGCCGACCTTAGACTTTAATCTTTATTAAATTCTAAGACACAATGAAGAACAGAAATGAATTTGTGTTAGTTCTTTGATATCGCTTAAGATTACGTTAAAGACGGAGGTCCAACGAAGCAAATCAACAGGAAAACGAAGGAATGAGAATATTTGCTGCAACATACCATTGATAATTATTGAATAAGATTCATTACTAACATCGATTATTTGGTTGGGTAGGTGCACACTTGACACTACATTTTTTTTCTTTTTATCTTATATGACGGCGGTACCCATATTACTGGTACAGGAAAGCAAGCCTAGGGTGCAGGAAACCCCTATGGATATGGTTAGCCACTCGCAGCGTGATCGCATACAGATGTTTTCGAGCGAAGCTGCATGCGGATTCAACCCCACAAACCGCATCAGTGAGAGGAACTTCTGCTTGAAACAGATAATTATGTTAAACCGATTTAGCTATGGGATCGAGCTACATATAATGAATGTATTTTCTTCAGTTGCAATCTTTCTGTAAGTGTCCAACACCTAGCTATAAACATAGTCTCCTTTTAATCTGATTATTACAATAAAAAATATAGAAAAAAGAAGAAGAAGCCAATCAACGTCCCACACACCATTAGCTGTGATTTCTTCAGCTGCTCTCTGACTGTAAATGTCTACACGTTTTGATTAATAATGTCAGGTCTAGCTTAGCTACAAAAAATATTCCCAATTTAATCTGATTCATACAAAAAACGTCAATTAGATCTAGATCGGCTCCACTGTTATTTCAGTTGTGAAAGAAAACAACCGAGCTTTTTTAAATTGCTTTTTGGGTATCAGATATATAACTGGTCCTTTCCCATTTTCTGGATATGGGCAATGTGGCCTATTGAAATGAAGATTGAGTTCCAATATATATCAGTTGTATTGTAAAATACATCGTAAAACCTTTCATTGTGTCAAAGCCTCTATTTCGATTTTTTTCGTTGGTGTCAGTGCAAATTTATCAGCATTAAAAGACGAAAATGAATAGCTTTACAGACAAGTAATTGATTACGCTCGTTATATTACAGCTATACATTTGAAATACCACCACCTCTCCTCCCCCAAATATGTTATTGAATCATTAGTATTTTGCACAATAAGCTGACGTAGAGTAATACTTCTATGTTTAAGTTGAAAGATTACAGGTTTGAAAGTGGTCTGGTTTCAAGGTCTTTTAAAGAGTTCATAAACAATGGTAATATGTTGAAAACAAATCGTTACGGTCGTGATCCCTGAATTAATAAAGTGCACATTCGTAGCCATACATTGTGTATAGGAGAAATTCTGACGATATCACAGAACAAGATGTGTTTTGCCAATACATCATTTTGCAGTCTTTCCACGTCTTTTTTGTTGTATAAATGTCTGTAAATAGCTGATTATAAATACAGTTTCAAACGGCACTCAAATGTCCTTTATTTAATCTAATTGATGACATTGGCGCCAAAAACGAAACGAAAACATTCAATCAGGGAGATATCGCATACTGACCCGAGATAACCGACAATCGAGCAACAAAAACATGCCGCCGTTATTGACATTAATTGTTTCACTTTGCATCGCCTCAAATCAGATAATTTAAGAATTTTACGTACGGCTATAAAATAAAACGAGTAATGCAATTATTAATTTTTAATTGTCTGTCCTAAAAAGCATAAACATATTCATATTTGACAATTAATTTCTATCTAAATTTTGCTAAAATATTTTTGTACAAATGTTCATTCCAGTTGCTGACAAAAAAAAATCATTTAATCTGCCGGATAGAACTTATACATACACGGTAGACAAAAAAAAAACATGTAAGGAGGGAAATCTGAGAAGGCCTCGTATCGTTGTTATCTCTCAAGGGCACAAAACACAATAATTAAATTTAAGCTATATCGATTTGGACCTTTCTATCGAGTTTATTACGTATGGACCACTAGTAAAAATAGCACACAATATTACATGGCTCGGGAATGGAAATACTTGGGTTACAGTATGGGAATCTTTATTTTTATTTTTCTGTTTGATCAAATTCTGATATCTGGGCAGGTCATTATTTTTTTTTTTTTTCACAGCGATAAGTCATAAACTCACAAACTACGCTAGTTCTTGTCATAAATAAACAGCTTAAAACATCGTATTCTTTAATGTAAAAAAAATACTATTTTACAGCGTTGACAGTGACAGTTTTAGAGACTCAAAAGATGTCGCAAAACCAATTCTAACACACTTGATATAACTGTTGTGGTGTTTTCTCGATGGTTCAGGTTAGTTGATGTCACTTCAAGGACACTGGTGACCATCCATTCTGAACCGCGAGACTTGACTACTCCCAGATATCCGCATAAATACCGACCATAACTGGGCTGACTAAGAGTGTCGCTAGTGTATTGTTATATGAAGCATGTGGATTTATAAATATTTAGAAGCGCCGTCAACTACACAAACTATGTCAGATTCACAAACTTATATATAGCGATATAAATCCGAATCTAAAAAGTAAACTACCAGAATTAAGAGCAAATCGAAATCCTTATAATACTCGTTCTTCAAATGTTTTCATACCGTACAGTTTTCACTGTCGAACTGTGTCGTTTTATAAATCTCATTTCGTTGCCGGACCCGATCAGAAATTTAACGGACTTTATTGAATTTAAAAGAAGGTCACTAATATGTTCGACAAAAACAGTCCGCCGATATGGTACTTTACAGGAAGAAGAGTTCCCAATATTATTCAATGTAGAATGCGGAATGGGTTCAGCTCTAAAATGAAGACATCTTCAACAACTTTTTGTCTGACTCACCCTGTTGTGGGTGTGATCATGTGGATCTGCTGCTGAGTCAGCAACACAGTATGTATTTGAATGCCGTCGATAAGTAATTGAGCGTGAAGTGATGTTCAATTCATTGAAACAATCCGGTTTAGAGGAGATCCCATCCACTATTAACTTATTATACGGTATGCACGACATGCCTAATAAACACAACGTAGTTATCATGGGAATAGTATGTACATATTTTTTAAACAGTAAACGTTTTACCTAAGTTTTAGGAAATATGTATCCTATGTTCATTGGGTATTATGTATTATTAATTTCCTAGTTTAATTCCATTCAATGTCTTTAAGACTTTGAACAGGTTAAATTGCAGAGCACTTTGTGCTGTTTAACCTGTCAGACTGGACTGGTCAACCGTTTCTATTCTGTAGAATGCCATTTTCTAGGCTCTCTTATTTTAAACTATTTATAATTGCATGTGGATTTGCGTAGATAGCGATTTACAAATCGTTATATGTACGGTTTGTCTAAAAATCCTTTAAATCTTGTATTTATACATTATCATACACAATATAAACTCAAGCTTAACGTGTATTATTAATAAATATTATAAAAAAAAGGAAGTAAAAAAAATATGCAGAGCAGCGTGTACCAACTTATTTTACACACAACGTCCTACAGCATTCTATTAAACGCTTGTATACTAAACTTACAGAGCAAATGACCAATTCTACATTTTGCGAGTTTGTGTTCATAATGACAAAAAAAAATCTTTTAACAAGGCGTTAGCGTGGTGGTGGTGAACTTTCTCATTGTTTGTTCTTTTCTTGAGCTGTATTGCATGTCTTGAAGACTTGTGTGACTCATTGTTTAGCACATTTAACTTGAGGAACCGGGGGCAAACTATCAGCCGTTTCTTCTCTTCACTGATATCAGTGGTGTTATACAATTGGGATGCCGAGCTTCAGGCTGTCCTCAACTACATGATTATTAAATTGTAAGAGTCAATTGACAATCAATCATTTTATAATTTTAATTCGCATTTTATCCGCTTACAGTAAATCGCTTTTGTGTAAAACTAAAGTAACGTATATGACTATTTAGTCAACTTCTTGAGACAAGGTGAGTCCCGACATGGAATTTTAATCCTCCCCTTGTAACGCTTGCACCATATTTCTGGTCAAACGAGGAGATAACACTCCTAGTTTGAGTTATCGGAAAGACAGAGTCTGCACATAGCCCGCACTATGAAAAACATTTAAATTTCATTTAACGAAGTAAGACAAAAATGTAATGTCACCGCTCTATCAGACAGTCAAGAAGAAGCATAATTAGATCCATTGCTCCAAAAGAAGGATGTTTTTCTCCACTGTTTATCATGATACTCCGGCAGAGGCGATACACAGTTTGTACATGTATTTGATTGGACTATTCTATTTTACTTTGATCTCTGTCTGACAGCCAAAAGGCAGTAAGTATGATGACGGTGATTACAATGTTTGTGGTGACACCAGCCTTGCCCCGGGAAGAAGCTATTTAGAAGCATAAATGTATCCGGTACATCACTGAATTACCATGTAATGATAAAACATTGCCTCAGGTGAATTAACATTACAAAAAACGTTGTCCGTCAATTAATACAAATTATCCTTTTTCATAATAATTGAGAGATTGTAACAAAAACTCGTGCCAATTTTGGTGAACACGAAGAAAATCAATAGCAATTCAAGGTGTTAAGAGCCGTTGAAACATACATATCAAGCAGATTTATTATAATAATAAATTGCCAGAGCATTTTCCTCTTTTTTTTTAAAGCCGTTAATGGCTATCGTTACGCATATGTTCAACATTTTTAGTGTAAAAAAACACACGCCAACGTTAGCTTGTAAATGGCGATTTTAAGGTCGATTCAAACGAAATAAAAAATCTGACAGAATTTAATCAGGAAAAGCTCAGATAAAATCTCGTTCCAAAGTCATCTTGGGGCAAGAATAAACTACCGAACTTTATTTGATTTTATTTCTTTTAGGCATTTGGTCTCTCCTATCATATCATTTAGGTTAAACGTCTCCTGTGGTTTTTGTCAAACTCTTCCTGTCTTTATAGCCGATAGAGCTTGAAGCATTGTGAGATGTAGCAACATAAGGGGAATGTCCCAATACATAGCCTTTATACTGTGAAATATATCGGTAACACACTCGCTTATTTTAAATAAAAAAAAAAAATAAATACATAAGTAAATAAATAAATAAAAGAAAACAAAATCCGAGCCACGTGCACCAGGGTGTCAAAAGTGAGAATCTTGTGCTTTACTTGTTCTTTTTGTTTTCTAAATCCTGCGTAAGAGTCTTCATTTCGATTAACCTCATAAATTTATCCGCATTAACACACAAGTGAAGGAGTTACGATAATGGTCACCCTCTTTCTATTAAACCTACTTGCCCCAAGCCATTTTTTTTATTTACACAACATGCTGCAGTCGAAAAATATTTATATGTTTAAGTATCAAATGTAAATGTATTAAATTGGCTCACGAATCATGGTCTTTTTAATGAAATTTTAAAATATATTTTCAATCTGTGCGAATAGTGAGACGACCAGCAAAGCATATTCAATTCCGTTTTCTCGAGCCAGATTAATGACTTCTGTGTGGGTTGCAAGACCATCAAGAATCAAGAGGGCTGGTTCTTGCTTCATCCTAACACGAGGGAATATATACAAGAAAGGGGGACTGTCAACCTGTTTTCGGTTTGTCTTGGTGAGGATCTTGGATGGCTTTTCCTTGAACCGTAGTACTTTCAATTCAGTAAGACTAGAGCTCTAACATATGAATTCGTGTTAAATAGTTTACCAATTAGAAGATTAAAACCTTTCTCGTTCCAGCCTGAACGTAAAACAATGTCGGGTGCAAAATTGATCAACGCCGGGGAAAAACAGAAAAGAGGGCAACACTTCCTAATAGGTATACAGTCCATTTGGCCCCGAGTGCCAGTTCTTCCTTCTCAGACGAGCTATGCAAAACTTCCTATGTGCGATTGGCAATTGATAGTCTACTGTTTTATACGAAAACCTGCTATTCTACTTACCCGGTTGCTGAAGTGTTTTTCAAAGGGTGCGAAATTGGTCTTTCCTCAGATCAAAATCGTGTCATTATCCAAATGGCTTGTAAGAACCAATCTATGTAATGCCTCCTGACGAAATTCTATCGATGATGCGCAATCGCAATGTGCTCTCAAAAATAAGATAGGTGGCAGCACTTTTGACATGACCGCAATCGCAATGATCCGTTTCACCTCACATGTCCATATTTCCCCACTTCCCCCTACTACGGCGATCTTGTTTGTACCGTACTTAAAACATATATATAAATCTAAAAACAAATTGACAAACGATTATTGAATTATAATGGAAGTTAACACTGCATTTTTTAAAGATAGTCGTCTCCTTGAAACCCAGCGGGTGGTTGGAGGGAGCTTCCTGTGCTCTCAGAGCTTAGGCCACCATGAAGCTGTTGTGGCGTCCTGTTCTGTGGTTGTATTGTATCTTGTCATTGTTTGTTGCCAGTGGCGTAGGGGGTGGTTTCCTTCACCCATTGGGCTGGCACGCCGTCAAATGAGTGAAATACCCTTAAGTACGGCGTAAAACCCAAATCAAACAAACAAACCGTGAAACCCAATTTTTATCTTAGAGAGGAAAAAAGAACCGCCGTATAAAAGTCCCTTTGCACTGTGTCTGAGTGCAGTAAAGCATTCCTACCGAAATTTTTATTTCAAATTTGTTACTTGGTGCGACGTTAGCAGTAAGGTTTATGTTTCTAGCAAAATATATTCTCATTATAATCTGATACAAAAACGGGAGCAAAAATCAATCAGCACAGCTGACATAGATCCACTGTTATTTCTGTGGTGAAAAAAAAACCCCACAAGCAGCGAGCCTTATTTTTCTCTTCTTATTGAAACCATCCGTGCCTTGTCCAAATGCTGACACTAATGTAACCAACTAAAAAAAACAGATTCTATGTAACGACCTCTTCTTTTGTTTTAGTTTGTCATCTCTACTGATTAATCAGCTAACTCAGCATCGAAACACTCCCAGTGAAAAAGCTACTGCCAGGTAATTAATTATACCGGTTATCTTACTGCTGTGGATATAAAATACCCCAAGCTATTAATGTCAACGGGTACTACTTTGTGCATTAAGCCGTTGTCGAGTAGTTAGGATTTATACATCCCTTGTGGTGGCCATCCTCGGCAAACCGACCCTTTTCCAAAATGGCTGCATGGTGAAAACAACCCAAACAAGACAGATAATGGTCAAGGTCGTGTTAACGTAATAAATGAAAAACTTGGTGGAGCTGTATGCAAAGTTCTGGAGAACTTTGTGATTTATTGATATGTTCTTTCATTCCTATAGTTATGCGGTCGCTCACAAATTAGGTATTTTTGTGTTTAGCGAATTGGCCACTCCCCGTCAATATTCAAGCTGTCAAGTTATTACCTGCAGCTCTGAGGCTTTATAGATAATGTGGAGAAATGGCCTGCCCTCCTTAACTTTAATTTGAATTATGCCAGGATTTATCCGGGCTCATACAAGCTCGATACCCATCGACTATTATACGCGACTATTTTAATTTATGAACAAGCTTCAAAACTTCGTTAAACTCAGGCTATCGAATTGGTTGAAAAAACAAAACTAATTGGGGCAACCATGTCAATTTAAGAAGCGTTATGGCAAGTATCAGCTTCTTCTCTTTACTGACATTCAATCGTAATGCCGGCATTTGACTTTAATCCTTATTAAATGTTCTGACACAATGGAAAACAGATATAAATTTGTGTTAGCTCTTTGATATGGCCAACGATAAGGTTAAAGACTGAGGTTTAACTTGAGTGATTGGACATGTGTTTTAATTCGCATATTCATTTTAAATATGTCAAAAAGAAATTAATCTCCAACAACATTAACACATACGGTTACTCCAGAACTGTTTAGTTCCATTGAAGTGTTGGACATAATACATACGTTAGTGCAATCACGAACAAAAACATTGCCGTTTATGAATGAAAAGCAATTCCATTTCTCTTTGATGTCGCGCCATCGTTCAGTTGGTTGCGCATTGGATTGCCCAACCCCCTTTAACGCACATCACAGGTTCGAGGCCTCCTGTCGAAGCAGGAGACAGCAGAAGCAAGGGTTTCTTTTGGTTTTCCACCAAACACCGGCATTACAAAACGTGAAATGCCTTTGAGTACGACGTGAAACATCAAACAAACAAACGAACCATTTCTCTTGTCGATTGAATGTTAACATTCGGCTGTGCTTCAGTATACTGCAGAATTTCTACAGAAATTTGTCAAATAGTTTTCTGCAACTTCAACTTTATGTGTATTCGGGGAAGAAAGGAAAATAAAGGAATGAGTATATTTGTCACAACATACCATTTATAATTATAGAATAAGTTACTAACATCGATTAATTGGTTTGATACTACTTTGGATTTGTTTTAATCTTATAAAATGGCGCTACCCATATAACTTGTACAGGAAAGCGGGCGTAGGATGAAGGAAACCACCCTGGATCTGGCTAACCGCTTGCAGCCTGATCGCATACAGATGTTTTCGAGCCAATCTGAATGCCCAGTCGACCCCACTAACCGCATAGGTGAGAGGAACTATTGTATTAAACCGATATGTCAAACCGATATAGCCAGGGGAGCGACCCACATATCATTGAATGTTTTGTCTTCAACGGCAAACTTTCTGTAAATGTTAAACACGCTTTGATTAATAACAGAAAAGTTCAGTCTGACTATGACATTTTTTTATCTGACTTATACAACAACAAAAAAAAAATACAAAGTAAATTAGCGTCCCAGGCACCATTGGCTGTATTGTGTTCAGCTGCAATCTTTCTGTAAGTGTCCAACACGCTTTGATGAATAACAGTAAATTCCAGTCTAGCTATAACAATATTCTCATTTTAATCTAGTTTATACATTAAGAAAATAAAGAAGCCAATTAACGTCCCAGACACCTTTGGTTGTGTTTTTTCTTCAGCTGCTCTCTTATTGTAAGTGTCCAGCACGCTTTGATTAATTATAGTAAGTTCTAGTCTAGCAATAAATAATATTATCTTTTTAATCTGATTTATACAAGAGAAAAAGAAGAAGAAGCCAAACAACGTCGCAGACACCATTGGCTTTTTTTTTCTTCAGCTGCTCTCTTACTGTAAATGTCCAACAAGTTTTGATCAATAATAGTCCGGTCCAAATTTAATCGGATTGATACAAAAAAACGAGAAGAAAAGTCAATTAGATCTAGATCTAGATCGGCTACACTGTTATTTCAGTTGTGAAAGAAAAACCGAGCTTTTTTTTAATTGCTTTTTTCGTATCAGATGTATAACTGATCCTTTCCCATTTTTGGGGATATGGGAGTTGAGGGCATTGTGGCCTAATGGAATGAAGATTGAGTTCCAATATATATCAGTTGTATTTTAAAATACATCGGAAAACCTTTTATTGTGTCAATGCCTGTACTTCGTTCTTTTTCTTTCGCGTCAGTGCAAAGTCAGCATTAAAAGCGGAACAGTAATTGCTTAACAGCCAAGTAATCAATT
>JAUELC010013764.1:0-13265 GCA_031471745.1 Cryptochiton stelleri
ACAGATCTACATTATATTCGTTTAACAAAAAACAAAATGTGCTCAATCATTATAGTATTTTGACAGGTCAGGCCAAATTTGCCATGCAACAACAACAACACCACTGCGGATCCAATCTTTCCTATATTAATTCTAAAAGTGACGAATAGCTTTAAGTTGAAGTGTGATCTGAAGCCAACCTGTTGATTTTTTCCACGACTGTCCATGTCTCCATAGCGTTAAACCACAGGTTTAAATTATTCGATGGAGGATTGCAATCACCGCCTGTGGTACATTGTTAAAAATGCATGCTAACATCATCAGCCGGTCATCCCAGTTAAAGAATTGATGAGCTGTCCTGTGAGAAGGACTCTTGTTTCCATAACTGTTTTCAAGTCATTGATATGATCCATGTCTCAACTGCTCATTCTTCAGGGCAAAACATGAGGGAAAAATCGGGCGATTTCACATAGGCCAATGCTATGCATGAGGAAAGATTCGGTCAAAACAAAATTTCGAAACATTTAGCCTCTACTGCCCACCCATCCACATCCCCACCACCCCCTCCAAACTCCTCGCTGTTGTAGGCACAGCTGCTGTTGCTGTCACTAAGTTATGGGAGATGATTTCCAGCCATGCACAAATACTTATTATTTTTAAGGAGAACCTATTCAGTATGGAAAGTTTTAGGTTTACAATAAGCTTGCATACATGTAGTTCATTAATATGTTTTTCAGGTGGAAAAAGTACCTTTGTGAAAGCATAGCTACAGGACAACATTTTATTGTAAGAATATGTTGAACAGTAGAAGCTAGGACAGCAGCAGTTTGTATTAAATTTTGAACAGTAGAAGCTAAGACAGCGGAAGTTGGAACCAGATTTTGAACAGTAGAAGCTAGGACAACGGAAGTTTTTTTTAACAGTAGAGCTCTTGGACAACAGAAGCTGGAACAATATTTTTTAACAGCAGAAGCTAGGACAACAGAAGTTGGAACAGAATTTTCCAGAGAAGGAGCTAAGACAACAGAAGTTGGTATGGGATTTTGAACAGTAGAAGGTAGGGCAACAGAAATTAGAACATGATTTTTAACATTCGAAGCTGAGACAACAGAAGTTGGAACCAGATTTTGAACAGTAGAAGCTGGAGGTTGAGAAGTTGGTATTAGATTTTGAACAGTAGAAGCTAGGACAACAGAAGTCGGAACACGATTTTAGGACAGTAGAATCTAGGACATCAGAAGTTGGAACCAGAATTTGAACTGTATAAACTGGAAGAAGAGAAGTTGGATCAAGGTTAACGAGGCGTATCCGATTTAGAACAAGATGTGTACTTGGGATTCCAACTCGTCACCATGGACTCTCCTACATTTTGTAGGAGTCGGGTTGACAGCTTTCTCCGGTTACCCTTATCTCTTTATGGGAGGTGAGTCCACAATTTACACTTCTAATTATCAGCAAAAAATCGCCTGGTTAAGTTAACATAATATAGGAGCCCTAGATAAATATTATTAAAAAGTACAGTTATTTACTGAAATTAATTTCCTCGTGTAACACGGCACCCAGGTAGCGCGTACTAGCTTAAAGCTTAAGAGGACAACCCCCATTTGTTACGGAGTGCGCCCCCCCCCTCCGGAGAGATTTTGTACCAATATTATAGCGAGGTAAGTACCGTGGTATGCCCCGCTCTCTCCTCTCCATCATAGGATCATATTCATTGCTCGTCACCTCAGTACGGCCCTGGTTATTAACCAATCGTCATCATGGGTCTCACTGTATCGTTAACGATCAGCCTAAAACACATCTTCCCATTGTGAGAACAGTGACCGCAAATGACTGTTCTCAAAGAAGTTGAGCAGGCGGTTGTTGGGAGCTTGCTTTGACCTGGTGCTCTCAGAGCTAAGGGACGGATGATCGGTGGGAGTTTACTGTGCCCTGGTGCTCTCAGAGCTAAAGGTAAACACGGAACCCATTTGTTGTGGTCTCGAGCACTGTAAATATGCACACTTTTGTGTTATTGCACCATGTACTATGTCCTGTGCTTGTCTTGTATCTTGTAAATGTTTGTTGACAGTGACGTCAAGGGTGATTTCCTTCGCTCATTGGGCTGGCACGCCGTCATGTTATAAAAATAACCGTAAGTACGGCGTAAAACTCCAATTAAACAAGCACGCTAACAAAATCATCATATGTTTCTGTTTACATAAAATCAAGATTGTTACGTCTTTTACCACCTTTTTGTTGGAAAATCTCAGAATAGATGTCATTGAAAGGTTGCATCAATAATACACCAACATTAGTTATCATGAAGTGTGTTATAAAAGAAAACTCCTTTCAGACATTTCTTGTTTCATATTATCACAGGGGAAGAAATTTTGATGAGAGGGGCGGGATGAGAGTATCGAAGCTATGTGTAGTCTGTATAATGTGACTGGATGGCAGGTGCGTGATGAGAGTATCCAAGCTATGAGTGGAGTCTGTATTAGGTTACTGGATGACAGGGGCGTGATGAGAGTATCCAGGCTATGAGGGGAGTCTGTATCAAGTGACTGGATGGCAGTGACATGATGAGACTATCCAAGCTATGAGTAGAGTATGTATTAGGTGACTAAATGACAGGGGCGCTATGAGAGTATCCAAGCTATGAATGGAGTCTGCATTATGTGACTGGATGACAGGGGCGTGATGAGAGTATCCAAGCTACGAGTGGAGTCTGTATTAGGTGACTGGATGACAGGGGCGTGATGTGAGTATCCAAGCTATCAGTGGAGTATGTATTAGGTGACTAGATGGCAGGTGCGTGATGAGAGTATCCAAGCTACGAGTGGAGTCTGTATTAGGTGACTGGATGACAGGGGCGTGATAAGAGTATCCAAGCTATGAGTAAAGTCTGCCTTAGGTGACTGGATGGCAGGTGCGTGATGAGAAGTAACCATGCTGTGGAGGTCTGCATTAGGTGACTGGATTGCGGGGGCGCGATGAGAGTATCCAGGCTATGAGTGGAGTCTCTCTTAGGTGACTGGATGACAGGGGCATGATGAGAGTATCCAATATATGAGTGGAGTCTGCATTAGGTGACTGGATTGCGGGGGCGCGATGAGAGTATCCAAGATTTGAGTAAAGTCTGTATTAGGTGACTGGATGGCAGGTGCGTGATGAGAAGTAACCATGCTGTGGGAGGAGTCTGCATTAGGAGACTTGATGACAGGAGCATGATGAGAGTGTCCACGCTACGGGGGGAGTCTGTATTAAGTGACTGGATGGCAGGGGCATGATGAGAGTACCCAAGCTAAGAGTGGAGTCTGCATTAGGTGACTGGAAGCAGGGGCGCGATGAGAGTATCCAAGCTATGAGTGGAGTCTGTATTAGGTGACTGGATGCAGGGGCGCGATGAGAGTATCAAAGCTATGAATGGAGTCTGTACCAGTTGACTGGATGACAGGGGTATGATAAGAGTATCCAAGCTATGAGTGAAGTCTGTATTAGGTGACTGGCTGATAGGGGCGTGATGAGATTATCCAAGCTATGAGTGGAGTATTTATTAGGTGACTAGATGGCAGGGGCGTGAAGAGAGTATCCAAGCTATGAGTGGTCTGTATTAGATGACTGGATGACAGGGGCGTGATGAGAGTACCCAAGCTATGAGTGGAGTCTGCATTACGTGAGTGGATGACAGGGGCATGGTGAGAGTATGTAAGCTATGAGTGGAGCCTGTATTAGGTGACTGGATGACAGGGGCGTGATGAGAGTATCCAAGCTATGAGTGGAGTCTGCATTTGGTGACTAGATGGCAGGTGCAGGATGAGAAGTATCCAAGCTATGGCAGGAGTCTGCATTAGGTGACTGGATTGCAGGGGCGCGATGAGAGTATCCAAACTATGAGTGGAGTCTGTATTAGGTGACTGGATGGCAGGAACGTGATGGGAGTATCCAAGCTATGAGTAGAGTCTGTATTAGGTGACTGGATGGCCGGGGCGCGATGAGAGTATCCAAGCTATGAGTTGAGTCTGTATTAGGTGACTGGATGGCAGTGCGTGATGAGAGTATCCAAGCTATGAGTGGAGTCTATTAGGTGACTGGATGACAGGGGCGCGATGAGAGTATCCAAGCTATGAGTTGAGTCTGCATAAGGTGACTGGATGACATGGGCGTGATGAGAGAATACAAGGTATGAGTGTATGAGACTAAGGGGCCCCCCCACCTCACGCTCCTCACCTAGCATTATTATATAGCTACAAAATGTCTTCGAATGGGACCCACTCAGTAACAGACAGGGAGAGTTATGGCCTCATGGTCATAAAGGTACACTTCCAAAGGGAACTTCAATGATGCTTTGTTAACTCTAAGTTGGTCGTAGGGGGAAAAAAAAACTAAAGCGACGAGAAGTTCGGTTACACTGGATGAACTTAATTCTCAATTCTCAAGCAGTCATGGCGACATTACAGAACATGATGTATTGTAGTTGATAACGAACATTATAAATTTAACATTAAACAAACTCTTGTTTAACTTAACATTTATGCATTTATTTGAATGGTATTGAACGTCGTTCTCAAAGGTATTTCAAATATATGACGACTTTGCATTGCTAGTGTTTGGTGGAAAACCAGGAGCAAACTTCGTGAAGACTAACCCACCATCTCTGTGCCCTCCACGGTCGGCATACGGCCTAGGACCAGTTTCACTGTGGGAGTACATAGAGGAGGGATGAGTAGGCCAACATACTACCCACTGAACCACGGCGCAGCCGCCGTTTAACCTAACAATGAACAACAGTTGAAAGTGATGTAATGTAATGACTTTTTCCACAATCAGTGTTGAAAGTTATTCGTCAATTATAGAAATTGGGTATTGGTTTCGTTTGAAAGTAGAGTTCAGTAGCTTCGGGTCAAACCACAGTCGTATTCTACCAGCAAGTTTAAAAACCAAAACAATGAAGATATCCAGTCTGTTGGAACCGACAGATTGGGAATAACATTCTTTTTTGTCATCCTTTTCCATTCAGCTTTTAATTTCGGCTTCAGTGCCACAGGTACTTTACGACATGGTGACAGTTTTAACATTTTTTTTATCAACTTAAAGATGTAAATGTCCAGCTAGCTTTACATCACCACGATAAAAATATCCAGAAGCAGATTTCACATCACTGAGTGAAGATAAGCGGGTGTTTGCTGGAGAACTAAGATATATTTTATTCTTACCTTTAATAAGATTAAGTTGCTAAGCAACACTCGCTGAAGATGGTTACAGTTATTGTCAACAACCAGCCCTTCAACGCTATGCAACATTCATATTGGTTACCATAATATTTACAGGTACAAGATTTATTTCTTGATCCATTATTTCTATTGTTGGTTAAACCAGAGTAAGCTATTCGATTAGGGTCACTGACAGCTTGAGCCTCATCTGTTGAGTTTATAGTTTGTAGATATTGAGTAGTAGACTCGTGCACACTCCATGTCCTAATAAGTCATTTTTTAAAATAATTGATCTAGTTTTGCCGTTACCTCACATATGACCCGATTTCTTTGACAGTCTTCTTCTTGTTTTTTAAAATAGATTTGTAATATTTTCATCGGCAATGGTAAAACCACTGATTACTGAAGCCTACTACATGTATAATATATTAGAATGCATACAAACTATTTGTATAAATTGTTTTTTTTTTTATTTTATATAAATACCAGTTTACACGACACGACTATTAAAGACAATTTTTCCGACTTTATAATTCTCTTCCACAGTTTATGTTTGTCTGATCAAACATTAGTGTTAATAATTTATTGAGACAGATCTTCTGGTGGATGTACATGTATAGTGGTATAAAAGTGATCAAACATTGGTGTAAATAATTTATTGAGACAGATCTTCTGGTGGAGGTAACTGTATAGTGGTATAAAAGTGATCAAACATTGGTGTAAATAATTTATTGAGACAGATCTTCTGGTGGATGTAACTGTATAGTGGTATAAAAGTGATCAAACATTGGTGTAAAAAGGTTATTGAGACAGGTGTTCTGGTGTATGTAATTGTAATGTGGTATAAAAGTGACTAACATTGGTGTAAATATGTTATTGAGACAGGCCTCCTGGTGGGTGTAACTGTATAGTGGTATAAGTGATTAATATTGGGATAAATAGGTTAATTGAGACAGGCTTTCTGGTTGATGTAACTGTAAAGCGGTTTAAAGTAAAGTGATTAATATTGGTATGAATAGATTTATTGAGAGAGGTGGTGGATGTGAGTGCATAAGTCAGTACAAGCGGTGTAAATAGGATTATTTTTTTTTATTTTTCATATTATTATTTTTTCATCTGGTAATCAGATCGCATTTGATACAGTCAGCGCTGGAAATAAAACAAATATTTGACCAGTGTATAACACCAGTACAACACTGCAGAAGAAAACGACAGCGGTGTTTGAGATAAACAGAACAGCCTTTGCTATGAACACAGTTAGGAGAACCACGTGCTTTGCCATCGGATTTGTTGATAGAATGTGGTGACGACAGGTCATGTGCCATTTTTAGCCAATCATATAGGGCGTCAGAAAGAGGTCATTGACGAAAACATTATTACGGGAAATACCGCTAATAAACGAAAATGGCTTGGTGGTGGATGTAGAACGTCCTCCTGATGCCTGCTCCCTCGAGCCTGAACCCTACTCTAATGAAGTGCATACCGGTAGTATAATAAGCCAGACAACAGTGTCGATGAAAATGCGGCATTCCCGGATAGCGCGTAGATAAACAAACGCACCACGTGCTTTTGTAGCATACAGACACATACAGGACAGGTCATATGTAGTTGACTTTCATCGGTGGAAGACTCCCAACTACGAAATTTGTTTGTGTAAAAGAGGTTTAAACATTCTTTCAAGATTAACGGCGGGCTTGTGGCATTGGTGTTTGCTGCTTTAAAGGAAAAGAGACTGGCGATTCTTCAACTGGGATGATGTCTGCATGCATTATTAACAATATACCATATGCCTATAGAGAGGCGGTGATTGCAATCCTCCACCGAACAATTTAAACCTGTGGAACTATGGAGGCATGGACAGTCGAGGAGAAGTCAACAATAAGGGCTTCAGATCATATTTCAACTTAAAGCTATTCGTCTCTGTTAAATAATAAAGGAAAGATCGGATCCGAAGTAGTGTTGTTGTTGTTGCATGGCGAATTTGGCCTGACCTGTCAAAATGCTATCATTATTGAGGGAGGTTATTGAGCACATTTGTTTTTTGTTAAACCAATAAAATATAGATACTTTTTTATATTGCAGATTATACATCATTGTGGATCAGTAACAACATACTGTTGAATGAAACACACCACATGTTTGCATTAATTCAAGTTTGGCTATACTTGTGGAGAAATGTACCCATTAAAATCCAGGAATTACACGAGAAGATGCCTATGGATAGCCAAATTAACAATTATTGACAAAGATTGGCCTATAGTAATGAATAACAAGTTACTATGTATACATCAGATATAACTGTGATGAGGATCAGTAAATATCCCTAACAGCATTCAATTTGAAATCTCTCAATAAATGCTGATCTGATGACTTCTGACATTTATTGTTGTGACACTTACAAAAATGTTCTTGAATTTTAAAAAAAATGAAATACGTATGGGTGATTTATGGCTCTGACATAATAAATTAAAACAAGTTCAGCAAGACCTTTATATTTATTTGTACAAAAACAACAACATATATGTATGTATTATAGTCTCTCTCCTCTGGGAAACTCTTGCATGTTATTATCCACTGTACAATTGTTTTCTTCCAAATTAAAATATGCCTTATCGTGGTCTTAACAAATTTAAATTAATCGCGATTATTTATTAACTTACATATACACTAGACTGTACCTAAAAAATGATAAGTGTGTAGAGACAGATTTTCATGTATACATGTATTTTCAAAATAATTTGCTTGCCTGTCAGACCGAACAGTTTTGTTGTTTAATCTTGGATACACATTTTCTTAAGCTCACATAAGTATAAAATGTTACCCAAGCCAATGTAACAGGGGAAATATGTCCAGTAAATTAAAAAAAAAATATATTTATACTTATTTGGAGACTGGATGCCTTTATTTTGTTCAACAGTTCTGATATATATCAGCCTCCTACACATCCACTTTTAAAAAAGTCATTAAAAAAATATAAAAAAATAGATATATGAACAAAATCTTCCAATTTTCAAATGAAAAACTGCCGGACTGGTATTACTGAAATTGGGCCTTTGAGATAAAGCCTGGTACATGTAGACCCTATATTAATTAGGCCTACATGTAAGTCAAACACCCCTACAACTGCTACAATTTCAAGCGAAGCTATAAGCTCTGTCAAGCCTCACAATTAGACCAACAAAGCGTTAAACGTCTGCTATTTAATCAAGTGAGCAGAAAAAGGGCGAATCGCATAAAACATGCTTAAATTCCTCTTTATTCCTGTAATCTATGTGATAATCTACGTGTGCAAAGAAATGTCAGACGATCGGCGGGGTCTATATCCTAAATTGCAAATGTAAATAACTTGAATGGTTTGTCACAATCATTGAATGGTGTATGTGCTGTTGCCACAGTTGAATAAAAGCGCATATATACATATAGGTGGAAATATGTCCAGAAATATCAAAACAAAGCACCAGTTCTGTAAGCTAACATTGCAGAAGCGTAGCCACGGGCTTTTGCTTATCTACTTTAAAACCCGGATGCGACATGCGCACTCGACACTGTTATCACGCTTATTATGAAGAGACGACCAGATTATCAGTGGATATTTTTCTGTCACTCCGCCAGATTAGTTATTGTCCTGTAATTTCTAAGCACTTTAAGTAATGAAATACACGATCCAAGCAAAGATAAATAAACAAAGATCCAGAATAAACAGTAAAGGACGAAATTAAAACATGTCCGGACGTTTTATTTCACAAACGTACATGTAACAACACCACCTCCGCGTATCAAATTTGCTGCGAGTTCATAGAAATATCCTTCTCTGCATTTCGTCCTGAGTGCCAAAAACGATCATAACTGCATAGCTACATAACTGAGCAGACTGCAGTCAACGTGCCCTGAGACTCGCTGGTGTCTGGCCTAATCCTGTTACTATAATACTGTACTCGCGTATGCTGCGATTAACTTCTCGGACCATAGTGATTATATGTATCTACACGTGTCTATCATTAGCGAAGTTTAACTTATTGCGCAACACTAGTCTATGGCTTTATAGACAAAATAACAGTAGATATCTCTACGTCTCGCAGGACAACGTCTGACAATTTACAACAAGTGTGTGTTTTAAGGTATGTGTTCCTGTATTAGTTCTTCATGTATATATAGTGTTCGTTTAACTTCTAGCTAAAACAAAGACATCAAAACAACCGGTTGTGACCAAACTGACGGTATTTGTCGAGATGCCGAGTACGGTACACAAATAGATGTCTTAAGTTGGCCCGGTTATCCCTGTATCTTAAATCAAACTGTAGACCCTTCAACGATATAGTTATCGAGTTGATTGAAGTACCGTACACAAATACGCAAGTTTTCAGAAGCAAACGAACCGTAGTATTCACAACGCTAAACAGTTATCGCGTTGAAATACACGAATGCGTGTAGCTGCAGAGACCTGTAGCCCTTCCTCGATAATGTGGAAATAATATAGGGCTACAGAGTTGTAAACAGTCAGATCTGATGTGGCTTTTCGATGCGTTTACATAATGGTAGACGAGCCTAGCTAGAATGCGTGCAGTTTCCCTGTAACGGGTTATACACGTACAGTAGGCTCCACAACTCTATAGACTTACTCTATGTAGTTGATGTCTGGGAGTATTCATTGTTTTGGAGAGGCCCAGCCAGCCTGCGAGTTCAGCTCGTTTTTCAGTAGCCAAGTAAACGTAGCTCTGTTACATATTAAATCTGCATTTGATACATTTCTCAGATCTAAATATTTATTTCGGTGAGCCCGCCAAGGGTTGGTTTGTGCTGAGATATATGTTTAAACGGTTTATTCTTATTACGTCTACGATTTGATTAAAATGTAAATGCAGACCAAATTTATTCGTAGAGGAAACAGGAATTCACCACAGGAATCCGCTAGGTGTGAAACCACATGTTAATACTGGGGTATTGGCTGAGAATTATGACACCACGCTGATATCATATGGGGCTGGGAAAACCGATGTAGATTATAATAATGCTATATTTCTCTTAAGCTTGCAAAGGTCATGGAGACAAATAAATTTACAACAGTTGATGACGGACGGAACATGCTAGTGCACAAATTAATTTAGAAAACTAATAAGATATATAAGATATAGATATATAGAAAACAAAACAAAAATACCCCAAAATTTGAACATTTAAAGAAGGTCAGTAAAAAAGGAGAGGAAGACTCTCTTAACTTAAATGACTAAATAAGAAACGTTTTCAGAACCTAATAGTTGAATCAGTTTAAATACGTTAGGTTTTTTAAAGTAAAATTTATTGATATAATGACATCGAAGATGTTTAAAATAAGGACATTCTAAAATAAAATGACATTCATCTTCAATTGCCCTCAAATCACAGTATTTACACAGTCACTCGCTTCAAGCAGCATTTTGATATCTCCCCCTTTTCGACTTCTAACGTCTGAGCTGATGTTCTAACTTAACAAATATATTTTCTCATTACAAATGACAGGTTATTCTCCAGACAAAATTTAACAGAATATGAATGAAATAAATAGCGATAAATTTTACTTTTAAAAGAAACCAATAACTCGGAACGTAAATGTCATATAAAATTATCATGTAATGTTTTTTTATTGAAATTATTAAAAAAAAATTCATTTTCTACATATTGATTTATCCACACAAATCCCATCTTCTCGAGACAAGGTGGGTCCTGACGTAAAACTCTATTCCCCACCTTGTCACGCTTGGGCCGTTTTTCTGGACAAACAAGGATGAGATAAACCCTCCTAGTTCGAGTGATCGGCAATACAAGCTCGCACCTGGCCATGGTGCCATATATCCCTCTACGTATAGCCCGAAGTGTGAAAGACATTCAACTTTTATTTAACGTAATAAGACGGAAAGTTAATATCACCGCTCTAACAGACCATCAAAAATAAGCATAATTTGAGCCATTGCTCGAAAAGAAGGACGTCTTTCTCTGGTTTATCATGATATTCCGGCAGAGGCTATACACTGTTTTAAAAGTGGTACATGTATTTGATTGGTCTCTGTAATATCTCCATTTTACTTTGAGCTCTGTCTGACCGCCGAAAGGCACTAAGTGTGGCAAGGGAGGATATAGAGTTTATGGGGATATCAATGCCTTGTCTGGGTGCACAAACCCAAATCCATTACTTTCTAGTTCATATCTAATATGAAATAACCACACAACCTTTTCAGGTCTGTATGTTTTAGTATATATTTGTCGGTTTTAATTAACTTAAGCCAGTATTTTACGGCTCGTACCTTTCTAGAGATTTTAAATGGATATCAGCCCAAGTCACTAAAAAACATATTATTTAACGTGGACAAGTTATAATAATGGTTGGCGAAAAGAGGGTGGCCCGCGCCGGATGCCCCCCCTTGTATCCGCGCCTGTATATATAGGCATGCAGTAAACGTTATCCGTGCAGCCGATCGCTCATCCCAGCAGATACAGTGCGTATATTGCACGGTTTTCAACTGTGCTTACCTTTGTTCTGCTCGACGAATAGAGTGCCTAAGTTTCTCATTTTAATCAGATATTCACAAGGTAAGAGGCATGCTTAACCGCAATTCTACTGTATGTCGTTTCAATTAACTTGGTGTGTGATTTCCGTGTCTGGTAAACATCCTACATTGGGTAAAATCAGTTCACTTACGCGTAGAATGTCCAAATCCTTTTGTCTTTTACAAAGATGACAAAACTATCAAAACATATTTAAGAATTGAGACGTGGCCCTCCATCTTCGTTTCGTTTAAAAAATCGCAAAGAGAAGCTCTTTGTTTTGATCTATTCTAAGATACTGTTTTATTCGATTATATTCAGAGACAGCCAATAAATAGTATTGTGACCGTAGTGTCCACGAGAGCAGGAAAGTAAACTCAATTAGATTAATTTGGGCGTATATGCACTGAAAAAGAATTCCGTTAAATTGTATGTGAGTCCAGTCCGTTAGAAAATGTTAAAGAAGTACTCCTACATTTTGACGGAATTCTCCCTCGTTTAACTGTGATATTTGGAGAGTCAAGCTGCAGCTGAGTGACAATCTCGAATTTCAACGGAGTTACTTCCTTGTTCCTTTGTCTACTTCCCCGTCCCCTTGTCACGTGATTCTATATTCGCGCTTAATTCCGAAATATTGTAGGGAAAGTCATAATAATTGACCTATTTTCAGTCGATTACTGTAAATCACCTAAAATTTCGTCCGGAAATAACAGAAAACTGTCACCCTTTTATGAGTTGTAACAGTATTTAAGCATGTAAACACATTTATGCTTTCTTTAAAAATCCTGATTCACTCTAACTCACTGCTAAATTGACACCTGAGCTTCCAAAGAATTCAATTTATGGTCAAAATTTTAGGCGATTTAGGTTATTTCCAGTGAGAATCTGCTGGTCAGAATATGATAATACGATATACTAACCTCACCTAAACCTTCAGATCAGATGAAAGCCTAATAATGTTGTGCAATGGCTTGTTTCGGTATAACGTAGAGTGCGAATAAGGCAGAATCTCTCTTTGTTCTTGTTAATCTGTTAATGTAAGGATTTGTTTCAGCATGAATCGAATGACAATCATGTGCCTGATTTTAGACTATGCGTACTTGTTCTGACAACATATGATGCTGTCAGCCCTGTGTATTATAAGCCCCGATGCCTATATACAGCTTAGCACGCGAGTGTTTACTACTTACACATAGATCTGCTGTATCAATTATAGCTTTGGTAAAACAGAGTGGAGGCAGTAGGCTAGACTAGAGTGTAACTCGCATGGCCCTTTTCTATAGCCTAGATCAATTTCACTCTGTCGAGGTTTAGTTCTTAACACTTATAGTTCTCAACAGCTCTGAACACTCAACATCAAAATTATTCATTAAACCGTACAGTCTCATCGTCTGTTTTAATATTCTACACATTTTAGATAGCATATGTTTTTAAGTGTTTATTATCAGCCTATTATTATTTTTCTGTCCCTCGGAATAGTTCAAGATTGTTGTTTTGTGGAAACTTATGTGTTAACGTTTAGCCAGCAAAGGTGTTGTATGTGTTATGTGTCAAATATTTAAAGACAGATTG
>JAUELC010013875.1:0-13262 GCA_031471745.1 Cryptochiton stelleri
AACCCAAAGGTCCCGGGTTCGAATCCCGGTGGAGGCAAGCAAATTTTTCTCTCTTCATTTATTACAAATATATATATCAGTATATAACAAGCACCGTACATCACAGGTGTGTCATATTAAATGTATGTAATGGCTTCAACTGCAATTATTTGAATTAAATTTAGTCTACAACTTGGTTCCACATTTGTATAAAGAGAACTTCACTATTTTTTTAATTTGATTTTTATTGTGTACAGAATGTATAGACAATAAATAGCTGTATCCAGATGTCATAGCTATAGTACAATGCTTGTCTGGTCTATACATGTAGTCTCAACACATGCCAAGGTAAACCTAGTCTTAGTTACCAGAATTGGTTGAAAGTAGTCGATCAGATTGGAATCTTTTTACCTTTTCCGAGCTGCACGAGAAAAACTGAGTGACATCTGGCTAACTGCATGGTTAATAAACGAGTGTTATACAATACCTTGTTATTGAAAAGAGGAAAACACGAAATAAGTTCCCGAAACACTGTACACACAAACACGGGATATCCCACACCGCTGAAACCCGTGAAAAGAAATAGTATTAGATACTTGACTATTTTATGAGAGTTACTACATGACTTCCAATAACACACATCCTTGGAAAGCAGCACCAATGAAAACTGTAACCTGATATGTCTGCATAGAAGGCCTATAACATGCGAGAGAGAGAGAGAGAAGAAAAAAAGGAAGAAAAAAGTAATGAACAGAAAATATGGCTAAATCTGATTATTGGCACCCGCTTGTAATAGGTCGAAAGCCAGAACAAGCTATAACCCAGTTTTCCATATAACATACTGGTACCACACATTACTTGTTCACACCAGTAATTATAAATTATCATTTCTACATACGATGTGTATGCAGATAGAGCAAATGTAAATAGTCAGTATTTTGCTTAGTTGCAGTATTTTACAAGAACATTTTCACTTCTTATCACAAGTTTTTCATCGGCTTCGGTTTTTCGCAGAAAAATATTACCGTCATAGGTCCAAACACTCTGAAGTTTCCCTATTTCATTTCTCTTTGCGCTGATCTAAAGAGGTTGTATCGTAATTTGGTCAGATCTTCATTCATGTATATTCCAGCTAGTGAAGGGGTTTCTCAAATAATAAGCAGAAAGCAGCTCCCGTCTTTGACGATAAGACACAAATTTCACAATTATCTGTTTTCTATCTCTTCCGATGAAATGAGAGCGAGAAATGTCACCTTTACATATTTGAATATTTATATCTTTCGCTAATTTACACACAGCATCATCAGTTGTTTCGTTATCCTTTAAACTCAGTCCTGAAATTCTTAAACAGTTTCGACGACTATATTATTCAGCACTATCACTTCTTTCTTTTAAATTAGCAATTTCTTTCTTTGATTCAATTACCTGAGTTTTCAGGGAAGAACTCTCTTCAGACATTTCATCTATCCTTTTTTTTCATTTGAATAAAATTTTATTCTCATATATGAATGTGTTTTACATACATTAAATGACATAACATGTCATCTTTTTCCCTTTTTTAAAGAAGTATACATATGTCATAAAACGTTGTGCTTGGAGTAATTATAACATAAATGGTATCAATGATTGTAAATATATTTCTTGACTCTATAGATCAGTTTTTTGCATGAAATTTTGTTCTACACCATAGAAGACATAATTGATTTGGGATTTATACATTGGCCAAATCTTAACTTCATTCCCTTATTATGTAGCTTTTGTAAATACAAAATCCAACAATTGTTAATATCATGTTCAATTCGTAATATTCCACGAAAACTATTTTGTATCCAGTAAACATTGTGTTTTAATGGTACAGTTTTGTTAAAACCAATACAGGGTAAAAATTCTGTAAGTTTGTCCCAAAAACTCTTAAAACTTGTACATTTAATGAAAAAGTTATCATAATCTTCGTTACAATGACACTTAATGCAGAGCGGACTCTCAGCTAATTTCCATTTGTAAAGTAACTGTTTACACGGTAATATAAAATGAATCAGTTTAAATCTGAACTGTTTCAGACGGTTATCTTTGAGATAGTAAAATATAAAACAAAACACTTGTGACCAAAGTCTCTAGTCGAAGTAACCTGTATTTCGTTTGCCCATTTACAGTGGACAAAAGGTTTCTGAAAACGCTTTTCTACTAATAACTTATAGATACTTGTATTCGTAACTGGATGTTGACGAATATCTATATACTTTTTTAAAAGATAAAGGCTATTTGGCATTCTAACTTTAGTTGCAGTAGAAAGGCCACTTTTTAACTAAGTTTTCCATCATATTGGTATGGCTTTTAAAATTAGAGATGTTTCTGAGATCCAATTTCGTTTGTCAAGTAGCCTTTCATTGACGTTTTCTAGTAACTGTCCATCTTCGTTTAGAAGGTCATTGATGAATATAATATTGCTATTAATAAAGCTTTTCATAAGTAAAACTTTTCTATTACAGTTGATAAACTTATTACCCCATATTACTTCTTGTCTGATTTCTTTGTAATTTTTGGGAGTTTTACGTTGCCCGCGGCCACATTTCACCCATGCCCTTAGAACGTATCTATAGAAGATGGGGAGTTTTATAAAATTTGATAAATTTTCTACTTTGTCCAGGTTCTTTTTGAAGATTAAATAATCTAAACCGAACTGATCAAGGTAAGATCTTGGAATAATTTTCCATGATGCGTCAAAAATACACCCCAAGTGGTTTTAATGTAATATCTACCCATTTAATCTCCCCGGGCCCACCAATATTTCTCTTCAGCCTACCTATAAACATACCTGCAGTTTTATTTCTGTTTAATATAAGACCTGAGTGCATACCGAAATGTTCGACAATCCTTAAAGCTTTTAAAGCCTCGTTTTGTGAACTTACGAAGAGGGTGTTGTCATCTGCTAATTGACATATTTTCAGATAATTATGTACACCTCTGGAGTTTACCTTTATGCAATTAATACAATTTCGTATTCTCGTAGCTAAAATTTCTACTGCTATGACAAAGATTAATGCCGATAAGGGACAGCCTTGTCGAGTTTCCAGCTAAGCAGAGCAAACGGAATACAAATTAACTGATTGCAACACAGCGTGATGGTCAGGTGGAGGTTCATTCAACGTCGATCAATGGTCCCGACAAATCATTTCTTCATCAGGCTAGATATTGCAGTTCTGGCAGCTTCGCTAAATTATCTCTCAAGACTACAAGACCCGTTGACATTCCTGAGTGGAAACACTTTACGAGTAGCTATCAACAACGACAGGGTGTTTGTTTTCTAACAGCTCTGCGCGTCAAGGCTATACATCAGCTCACAATAAAGCAAAATTTGCTATTCACACATCCATGCAATTGCTTCAGAAGTAGTTCTCGACGAGTAACAAGTTGTTTGCAGTTAACCAACTGCGTGGTGTGGATTTGTTGTTTAATGACAGCCACATGTAGGCCTACAGTGGTAAAAACAGTACCAGGAAGTTAAATCGATGTTAAACATTCCATTTAAAAACTGTTACGATGACAAAAAAGATAACTGAGTAAATAAGATACCAAATAGGGAAGAAATTGTAAGGTTCTAGCGTTTTGCCCACTAATTTCTTTGAAATTGGAAATGTTGATATTCAGCAAACCGGGTGTGTTTAAGAAAGAAAGTCCTATCTATCTTATTGAATAATGCAGGAATTATGTTTGTTAGTGTTACCCAAACAACAACCCTCATCATGTCAATAGCACACGTGTAGTAATGTTTGCTGCAACGGTACTGCGAGGTTGGCTTCAGTTGTGTGAGGAACAAAGCGAAAAGTTTGTGTTCGAATCTATCCTGGTTCTCTGGCGGTTACAATAAAGTACGAAGTACAGTTACAAGACAACCGAACCTGGAAAACAACCGGCACATTTATTAAAAACTACTTTCCTAATATAATCCTCTTGTGAGAAGATTTGACCATTAAATGAAATTACCAGTAAAACAGTTGAGAAATATGAACGATTTGCGCATAAATCATTCATATTAGGAATGGGAAACGGTTATCAACAAGGCCTCAGACACAGAAATAAAACGATTATAAACGAAAATAATTAGTTGCTTTCCATTTAGTCTTTATCTTGTCGCCAGATCCAAGAAAGCGAAAGACCCCAGCTGAGGCACAAGGTATAAAAGTCGGCAATCCACAGGTTGTCTTCGATATCCACCAAAAACATGTCATTATTTCAATAGGCTAAACATCAACTCACTGTAAACCCACAAAAGCGTTCTAACAACCGCCCTCAATTGGAGTTGTTCTTTGAAGCCCACGAGTTGGTTGTCTTAAACGCGTCGCTAGTTTGTCATTTGTTAATACCAGTTATCGAAGTGGACACAGCAGGCGAAATCGATCGATTGTACAGAAAATGTTCTCCCGGGACAAATTTTATCTATATACATGAAGGAGGTCGAGTTTCCCTGATTGTTTTAGAGCCGTATTAAATTCCTGATAATTGGAGATAAATCACTCAAATTCTCTTTAAATTGTGCCTTTTTCTCTTTAGGGTGTTCTACTTTATCCGTATTTCAGATACAGGTCCTTACATTCTGCAATTCATAAGGATTAAAACGCTATTGCTAATATTTGTGCCTGGGATTTGGCTCACAGTTCTTTTTTTATTTAAATGTAAAGCTCTGTGTGTCATTGGTTGGATGATTTATTCGTTATCTGTATTCGATCTGAAGCCATCATATTCGTTTCGTTTTAACAAAGCTGGCATAACAATATGTATGCCTTTGTATATACGTAGACAGTCTTTACTTGCTACCGCCCAAGGTTCAGCGTTTAATCCCTGGTATACCTAAGCATGCAATTGTGCATTGCTCTGAACTTTTAAATATATATATTTCTATCTATGAAGAGAGAAAGAATTGTTTGCCTCAACTGAATTCGAACCCAGGACCGTTTCTCTGCTGTGCACCAGCTGTAATGGATTCTGGTGTCAAACAAACACAGAACTGTCTCAATAAGGTACAAACTGTTTTTGGGATTTGAATTTGAGAATGACTATTTAGGAACAGTCTACACTTGACGTGCTAATTATTGCAATGTGACAGGTATTGTTGGTGAAGCGAGCTACCGACTGATTGGATGCAGAACTATCCCTTGGCTCGTCGCTAAGCATGTGACATCCAGATTTCCAGCAAGATAAGCAAAAGCACACGGTTTGGATTTTGCGATGAAACTGTAGATTTCCTGGACAAATATGTATATAAATATTATTCTTCGTGAGAATAGATCCAAAAAAAACCCAATAATTCAGTTAGCGGTCATTGCTTAATATCGGCCATGTGCTTTTGTTTATTTTCCTTAACACCCGACTTGCACGTGCGCTCTCAACACTGCTGCCTGTTGACTGGTCTATTCACAGGGGTTGCAACTAGATTCTGTACGAGTATACTTTTACACTTTCTCAACTTGTTTCCCCAAAATAACAGTTTTTCAGTTATATTAATTTATGTTTTTTTACGGACTTAAACACAACAAAGCGTTACTTTTTACTGCCGGTTGACTAAACATTATTAAACTTAACCTGACTGTGTATACACCCGTTACTTCCGTGTATAGTACTGTATCTAGTATCAAACAATTCATAAGCGGCCCAGATTCAGGCTTCACAGAAAGGTTGGCCTCTAGCTTATGGACCCGTTTTATTGAAGCTGACTATCTTTTCAGAGCCCGGGTGCTGAAAGCCAAGATTTAACCAAGACCTTTAACATGGCGTGACGTCATCTAATCCAGGATTAAATTTAATAGCGCTTTGAGCAAACGGTCCCAGTGATATATCTCGGGAGAACAAGATAAAAATGGCATCGGCCAATAGCTGCTGTCCTGAATTCGAATATCACAGAAAGAAATAACCGAAGATTACAGTGGCGATTAGGTAGGGGCAACCCAAGGTTGACGTTTAATAAGGTATATTTTATACAAGTTTTATGTAAGCCTTGCGCAGAATAATCATAAACAAGGAAGCAACTTGAGAGTGGCTGATGGTATAAATGCGCTTCCAATACAGCCCCGTTTAACATTTAATGTCAGACGTACGAATCTAGCTAAATAGAAATACGTAAAACTTCAAAATCCATTATTTGTATATCAAAGCTATATGTATTGAACTGTAAAAAGCAAGCAAAATAAGCCTGCATTTATTGAACATTTTAAATACGAATTTACCTGACTGTTATGGGAAACATATGAAACGTAAAATCTATGTGTTTTTTTGGGGGGTCAAAGCTATGTATTGAACTGTAAAAAGCAAGCAAAAAAATCATGCATTTACTGAACATTTAAATACCAATTAAGCTAACTGTATTGGGAATTACATTAAACGTGACATCCATGATTTTTTTTTTGTCAAAGCTATGTATAAAATTGTATAACGCAAATGGATTACTGTGTTTACTAGACATTTTAAATCACCGCTAAAGTTTTCATCTTACAACAAAACTGAACACAATGCACAAGTAGTGCAATTTCGAAAAACGATAACTTTATCTTGACTCATTAATTATGCCATCGTGAAGTTATCGTTTTTCGGAATTGCACAACTTGTGTATTTTGTTAATCTCCTCAATGGAACTAAAGGTTTCTACAAATAAACAGTCACGCATCAACGAAGGGTTCCTTTAAGGATTTACAATCATAATACGTGTAGAAGAACAGTTTAAATTATTATGTTAAAGAGGCCACACTTCCTGTCTCCATTTAACCGAAGGCTAAACGCTAAGCCTTCATGCCTAAACAAAGATAAGTTCCATTGATGGTAACAAACAAAAACAAAAACAGCACCCATCATTTTAGGTTCTTAACTAACATTTGCAAATGCATAAAGCTCAGATTTAGTTCATGTCAGAGTTACTATTTATTTTGGAGATATATTTTGTTAAAAAAGCCGTCCTTTGTCTGCATCCCTCCTATTTACATTGGTAGCAACCAGCTTTTTTCCAATTTTCAGCGTTTAACCAAGTCTCATCGGTATTGATGTATTGGGTTCGCGTGTGAGTAGAAATGATTGCAAAAAAAATTAAAGATGTATCAGGTTTTAAACTTTGTATTAACCAGTACAGAGTTAATTTATATCTACAGGGTATCTAGTTCACTACAACGTGAAAAATGTTGTATGTAATAACATGGCATTTTGAATAAATTAGTGAACGCGAAAACCAGACGGCAGACCCATGACCTGATCAATCGACCTGTCACGTCATTTCACCTAGTCACGTCACTTGATTCTATAGTTGTATCAGAAGGTCGAGCTCGCCTATTTTTGGCTGAAGAGGAAGTGCCGAGACTCTGACTTTAGGCAAACAACAAGACGACTTGCCAATACCTGAGAGTTAAAGTCTCGACGAAAGGGAGAATGATTTAATTATATATGGTTAGAATGCAGTTGTAAATGTCTGTTCGACAAAAAGAGCGGCTACTTATAATTATATTTTATTTACATAATTTATTTACTGTTACCTCCTCTATGTCGATTTGTATTGGCCCATATATACATGGGAAGCAAGTTTTGTCTACAGAGAAACATTGAAATTAGATAGCTACCCATTACACAGAAACCTAAGCTCGGAGGGGAGGGAAGTAACCAGAGATAGGATTTGGCACCAGATCGAGGGGTTATTATCAGCGACTAAATTATTTGAATCAACTATAGTATTAGTCGTCTGGCTATGTCATCAAGTAACTGTCATTAATTTAAGCAGGACTCAAGCCACCAATGATTCAATTAAATCAATTTGGTTTGCCAAAACAATGGATATTTATAAGTCGAAGAACCGTTTTGTGAGAAGAGTCCATTTTCATTAAAATGTTCAACAACTGTATTATTCTTAGGCTATGTGTGCCACTTTGACTACATAAGGTACTGTGTCTTCTGTTAAAATACTGTATGCATGTTTCTAATCAAAAACGGATTGATATCAGTTATTCCAAAACATAACGTGTACCTGTACAATTTAATTCCTTGGTTAAAACCGATAAATCTTGCCGAGTGGTAGAACGTCGGCTTAGAATCCACAGATCTTGTCCTCGATTCCTGGTCAAGTCAAAATTAAGACTTTACAACAAGCTTTGGTCTTGCTTTAGGTTGAGCGCAAAGGGTAAAAACAACGACTGGTTGGTGCGATGTCAGTATCCTGTGACTGGGAGGAGTTTTGGACTGACAGTGTTCATATCAATATTCCAGAGAGGCAAAACTTTGTCATGTCCCCAAGAGACGCAGCCGTCATAAAAGTGAAATAACCTTGAATACGGCGTTTACCTCAAGCAAACCGCCTTATTTCATACAACCGATATACCGGTATATAATTATAAAGTTTAAATATGATGAGTACAAAATTAAGTCCTTCATTTTCTTAACCATCTGGAACAACGAGGTTGACTTTTTATCAGAAGTCATTTAACCAGAAGTGTGTAACGCCTATTAATTGTACCAGTTCAACGACATTGTGTTTTTTGGCCACCTTTTAACGTTACATGTGACGTAGACTGGGCATGAGATAATATATTTAACCATTCCGCGTGAATTGATTTTCGGAATCAAATGGTGAATCCTGGGCAATAAACTAATAGCTAAAAGGGGCTATTATGTGCTATTAAAACCATCAAGTTACAAGCAATTCACGGGTTTCCCATTTAATGTCTTATTTTTATTTGTAAAATACATGAGCAAACTGAATAAACAATAGTTTGTCAACTTTACAGGTAATACATATTTTAAAAAGGGATCATCATGATTCACTAGGCGAGTTACGATTTTCAAACTACATATAATTCAATTATGTAATTAAATGCACGGTTACCCTGGCATTCACATATGTAACTAAAATGATCAACAATGGCTATTTTCCGTTGACACAGGAACAAAGGGTTAAATAAACAGATCCAGGTTAGTTTGACCCACCATTGCCATCAATTTCGAAGATGATCTATTCCAGACCTGATTGTTCAGTTCGTCTCTTTTCACACGTGTAAACTCAACATTCAATCAGATCCGGCTCTGACTCGTCATTTCAAATCCGTTTAACAGCTGCATTAGTCTTTTTTTTTAGTTTTTCCTAGAACTTATCTTAGGGCCAAGTAAATATAACCCTACCCGAATCGAATGGATATCCACTTTCGATTCCTACATGCCGTCATATCAATAGAATTACCTTAATTCCAATTTAAGTAAGACATAAAACACCAATTAAACAAACACGATTCTTCTCTGTGATTGATTGATTGATTGGGGTTTTACGCCGTACTTAAGGTTATTTCACTTATATGACGGCGTGCCAGCCCAATGGGTGAAGGAAACCACCCTCGACGCCACTGTCAACAAACAATGACAGCATACAAGACAATCACAGGACATAACAGAACGCCACACCAGCTTCTTGTTGCCCCTTAGGTCTAAGAGCACCAGGGCAACACGAAGCTCCCACCAACCACCCGCTATTTATATGACTTAAGTTACATATATTGATTCGAAATGTACGTGCAGTTATGAATTTTCCATTTCTGCTAGATTTAGCGGAAAGACCGGACATGAAATCAGAGATTGGTTGACAGTGTCAATCTGTTTATTTAATGTTACACACATCTAAAAGAAAAACCCAGAGAGTCTGATATGCGTAGAGTTATAGTAACCGGATCGTATGAATTGTATCAACTCAAAAATAGATGGATACATTGAGATATAAACGGATTCATGTTGCAACGCATTGATTCAGTCATAGCGTACTATTAGGCATATAGACGCATGCAAGCTAATTATTAATTTCGCCCCGCTATTCAAAACCATAGAAGTAGATGCATTCCATGTTGTGTAAACCGCAACGAGTGTCCACCACGATATACTCCCATAAATGTGAACGCAATTCAGCTTCACTCATAGCCCTTAAGACAACGAGCATGGATAGGCATTTAGTATTTAATTTTGGCTTCAGATGATATTTCATATTTATAAGGAGTGGTTAATCTGTAAGCTGTGCTCATTAACGGATGAATCATTATATTGAATGAAATTAATGAGCATCTTGTAGCAGATAAACAGTATAAATGTCCGTCAGCAAACACGACTAGTACGGATTACAACTTCTGTTTATTAAGGTAGCGACGTTTAGGAAGCTGAAGTTATAGCCCGACTTTCGACTGTGGAATGTCGGGGAGCCCGTTATTCCACTTTCGAATGTGGAATGTCGGGGAGCCCGTTATTCGACTTTCGAATGTGATCAAACAAAGACACAAACAATATTAAATAATGTCGAATATCACGCCATCCGACAAAACGGGTTGCCCGACATTCTAATGTCGAATAAACCCTGATGGAAAAAGTTTACAGCTTCTAATTTGCCACACCTAAGATTGGCACACCGCCATACCAGTTAAATAAACTTAAGCATAGTGTGTAACCCAACTCAAACAACTAACATACAAACAATATAAAATAATGTTGAATCTCGGGGGGCCCGATATTCAACATTGAACCTTGTTAACTACGTTTCATCAAAGTAAGATAGCAGAAAATATATCCCTTTGTGTTAGCAACTTGCTGTATGCATAATATGTAGACAAAAGAATCGCCATGCAGCCAGCTATGGCCTGTGATTTGTTGTTCGTAATACAAAAGTTGAGGGTAAAGTGTTAAATATCTCAGCCTAGGGCGATAGCCTTTTCGCCGTCATACTATCCCATGTAGGCAAATGGACCCTACTGGAACGATTTAATTACATCCTGTACATCGACGCACGTGTTAGATTGGCACACCCTCGTATTCAATCTGATTCTTGCGAGACCCTCTATGTACTACGTCATCAAGACAGATCTCTGGGGCTTTGTCGGGACATTTTGAAAGTGACTTACTTAAAGTGGTGATGTGATGTAGACCTATTGCACACAAAAGGCCCCAACAAGCACAGGGACTCGTTACGATGTAGCTATACATGACATTGTGCATACAGTACCTGTATACTGATTCAATAACAGACAGTAAACTTCGTGTAATACGACATCACTACAGCCATATGGTACATTGGACAATCTTGTCGTCTTTAATAACTGACATTTCACCGCTTATTTTGAAAATAGTCCCTTGATTTTCCTGTCTTATTTTCCCTACAACAACAATTGTCCCCTATCTGACACGCATTTTTGGACGTAATTGGAAGTCACGATTATCGTAATATCACCATCTAAGTTAATCTTTGATCCCAAAATCAGGCGAGTTAAATGTCCCCGCAAAGCCTCAGAGATCCGTCTTGATCACATAGTAAATAGAAGATCTCGCGAGAATCAGATTGCCTCGTATTAGTGAAATTGGCACTCCATCATATTTGTGAAATAACCTGAATTGTTATACCTCATGTCATAATGTTTTGTTCTCATTGGTCGAGAACTAGTCACGTGGTATACAGCAAATTATGACTTTGCGCGATTTCTTTCGATTATAGTAATATTGCAAACAGGAGCGTTGAACATGACATTTATTTAGCTCCCCGTCAAATTATCTCCCCTTTGTTTGATATCGGCAGATTGTTTTGATCCGCCGGTCGTCTGCTAGGCTGTCTACTTTGCTACGAGGAGCTGTTCAAAGTAACGAATTAATAAACTAATAATCAAAGTAGGCCTACATTCGGTAAAACAAAACAAGTATTGCATGTTTGAGAAAGGAACATCATGATTTTTCAGCTCGCGACCATTGATGTTCAACTCGCGCTGCACATCAATATCTCGAGCTGACAAATCATGATGTTCCATTCTCAAACATGCAATATTTGTATAGTATATCATGAAACCCAAATCAAACAAACAAACATGCAGACAATATCAAATATTGTTGTACCTCGTGTCAAATTATTTGTTCTCATTGGACAAGAACCAATCACGTGGTATACAGCAAATCATGACGTTGCACGATTTCTTTCGATGTCGTACAACAATAGTAATATTGCACGCTGGAGCGTTGAACATGACATTTATTTTGCTCCCCGTCAAATTATCTCCCCTTTGTTTGATATCGGCAGATTGTTTTGATACGCCGGTCATCTGCTAGGCTGTCTACTTTGCGACGAGGAGCTGTTCAAAGTAACAAATTAATAAACTAATAATCAAAGTAGGCCTACATTCGGTAAAACAAAACAAGTATTTCATGCTTGAGAAAGGAACATCATGATGTGTCAGGTCTCGACCCCTGCGCTCGTTGAACATGAATGTCTCGAGCTGACAAATCATGATGTTCCATTCTCAAACATGCAATACTTGTATAATGTTCCCATTTACTCATAGTAACAATTACATTGAATAATTATATTTGATCAGACACACACATGGTATGCTAAAGTTGCATGGTTTGTTTGATGATTGGGGAATAAAGCCTGCTGTGGTTAATGATTTACAAGAATCTCAAATGGTAATCTGCATTGCAGTCTCTGGTTTATTACATGCAGAATAACTTATGATCAACTGTTTTTACATTTGATAGCAAACCAACTTTGATTAATTTCATCCTAAATCTAAGGAAGAAACTTTCCAGAACTTACAGTCACAATTATCTGTGAGATTGAATCAGAATGAGACAAGCATAAAAAGTGAATCCATGTTTAAAACCTTACCACTTCTAAGGCTCTCAGTAGATTCTTTGCACAACAACATCACTTTCAAATTAAGGAGCAAACCAGCATGGTGAGAGTTGACCTGTGATCAAAATAGTTAACTTAATTAATTCTACACAGTACATACAAACACTGTCACTAATTATGTAGTCTTTGTTCAAGAATATTACAGACATAACATTATCTGTACTATTTCAGTGATCAAATTAAAACAGAATTTTTAAGTGCTTAAAGTATTAACTTAAAATTAGGGTCATGAGAAAGAAACTATAGGGGCATTATTTTTATTCATAAGACCTTTCAAAACATAAGTAACAGTACAAGAGGTTTTGCAGAATGTGTATTGTTCTATGGTAAACATTTGTCAAAAATTGGTTTTCACATATTTTTTCTTGACTTGAAAGTTAATTGGGCATTATCCATTAAATATTAGCAGTATAGCTCAATAGCAGTAAGATAAGTTATTTTATTAACAATTAATGACCAAATATTTTTGGTGCAGCAAGGCAGAAAAGTCCAAAGAGAAATAAATTCTAACACTGTTATTGCTAATTGAAGCAGACACACCAAATATATGGCAGCCATTCAGACAGAAGCTTCTGTATAATGAGCTTCCTGGCAAATAAACACTCCTGAATAA
>JAUELC010013985.1:0-13262 GCA_031471745.1 Cryptochiton stelleri
TTGGGGGAGTTGAAGAAGAAGAAGAAGCAGAAGACTAGCCTAGTGCTGTCAGATAGTGAGCTCATACCATCAACACAACCTATACCAGCTGTACCAACACCACCAACGGGACCACCAACACCAGCTTCACCCGCTGCATCAGCTGCACCATCTGCACCACCAGCACCGGAGTTAGCTGGTCTATCAGTACCACCCATCAATGAGGGCATGCTGTCAGATCGAATAAAACTAACCATCCATCCAGAGGGATTTACGTTTACGGATATCACCAAGATGAGGGTTCTAAGCCAACCTATCAACATCACTCGAGACGGCTAGCAAAAGCTCCAACAGAGCATGGATGCCTTTGCGTTAGAACGACTTATCCCCACCACTGCATTCTATACAGAGTGAAGCGGACTTGAAAACCATGGTGAATGACATACGTCAAGATTTTGATCTGTCCGGCGATGTACGATTCAGTCACACCTATTACCAGGATCAGTTTTACGCACACATCAAGCGATGTATGATTTACAATGAAGGTGGTAAACTGTACCCCTCACAGATCGGTGTGACACTGAATGAAGAAGCCTGGGAGATGCTCAACTCTGTCATCCTCATAGAAGCTGTGGATGCTTATCTTAATACCTATCAACCAACGACGATGTTGATGAATACCGCTGAACCCCGATTCGACCCCTAGACCACACGACCCGTAACCAACTCCAACAGATCTGGATGGGCTGTTATGAGACACTACTCACCACCATTCTACTAAACTTTCGAAAGCGGTACTGCAACGCCTGTGCTAAGATACCTGAAGCCACCGTAATACCTGCCTGACTATGGATGTGATGGACAGCCCTGGATTCATACCCTTTCTCCCTGAGGCGTTGGAACGTCTCAACGAAAAGCGTGTGATCCTTCGCTTCCTACACGGTATTGACCGAGAGGAAGTGACATCTCTACCCAATGCCGATGTATTTCTGCGCCGCTACGCAGTCAAGCAGGACAGCTTCCTATTTGAACAAACATTCAGTGACTTTAGAGCGACAGAAAGCTCTAGTGTTGGACTTTCCAACCTTTCAAGAGACCTTTGAACACATTTAGGTTAAATACCATCATGGTCATGGTCAGTTCATTTTTTTTCTCTGTTATGCGATGTTCAATAAAAAAATAAAGAATGTAATTTAAAAAAAGTCTATTGTTTGTTGTCATATGTCCTTAGTAGTCTTTAATTGTTTTTATCTATGGATTATGATCGTAGATCAGACTGCATAGTCTTTAGTTGCGTTATCTATGGGGTTATGATCATAGATCAGACTTCATAATTTTTTTTGTTTTTTTCTAGTTCAATCGACTTCCTATTGCGTTATCTATGAGGTATGATCATAGATCACACTTCATAGTCGTGATCAACCGCGTGAACTATGACGTTAGATCGTAGATCAGACGTCATGGTTTTTTTTTCAACAGCGTGGTATATAATGGGAGTATGAGGTGAAGTGTTCAGTGTGATCACTACAACCCACAGTCACATCATGACAGAGCCTGGCTTTACACCTTCAAATAAACCCCAATGGTCCCATCTCGTTGCTTCAGTGCAAGATCTACGAGAGTACAAAAGTGTCGTGTTGAGTATGTTTGATGATGGTCGGGTGAATTAAGGATTGTTTTGATCGATAGGGCATGGATCGCGCTGTGAACCCCATGAGGAACACTACTACGAAGACACGTATGGGTGTGGTAGTGACGGTTATAGTCACGCTGGGTCTTTGGGCAGGTGCTATTACCCTTGACGTCGCATCGCCCCCGACAATAGAACCTTGACACCCCACAGACCACCCGTACAACCCTCCTCACACACGTCACACCTAATCAGTCTCTACAGGGACCGACCCCGTGTCGCACCCATCATAGTGGGTGACGTACCGCCAACGACACGAACGCCACTCACAGTGGTGATGGATACCCGATTTCAACACCACTTTACAGCCCTAATCTCCGGCGCCACGGGGAGCGGCAAGTCGTTCTTTACCCGGACCGTGATTTAACTCGCACCTACCTTAATACACCCAGCTCCCTATCGAATCGTGTGGTGTTACGGTGACTGGCAACCTCTCTACGATACCATGCCCACGGTAGAATTCTACGAAGGATTACCCGATGTGAAGATGTTCGATCCCAGTGTCAATAGGTTAGTTGTCGTGGATGATCTGATGGCTGAATCAGACGAGCGCATCACAGCACTCTTTACCAAAGAAGTCACCATCGGAATGTGAGTGTCTTGTACATTGTACAAAATTTATTCCACCGAGGGAAAGACCATCGCACCATCAGCTTAAACGCTCAATATTTAGTGGTATTTAAAACCCCCCTGGACGCCTCTTAAAATCAACCACATCGCCAAACATATGTATCCTGGGCAGACCAAGTTTGTATGAGAGAGTTTTGAGGATGCTACACGGGAACCACACGGGTATTTACTCATTAATTTAAAGCAAACCACACCGGACAATCTCCGGTTACGCACGGCTGTCGCCCCGGTGATATCCAGTACGTGTTCATGTGTAAGGTATAAAAACAATACCACTCACCGGCACCCGTCAGTCATCGAACCCCCAACGTGAGTAGCATGACAGCTCGATTGAAAACACATCTCCCCGCGTTACGCGTGCTTGCCAAAGCCACATCAGCGGTGTCACGTGCACTGATCACGTGTCTGTGTAAATCTGCCAAAAACCTTAACTGGGAGTGTACACCTTACTCAACGTCAGAAGGCCGAGCTACAGCCCTATAAAACACAACTCCGACTCCTAGCCACAAAGCTGTTAGTGTGAAATGGAAACGAGGTGTCGTCCAACGAGGTGGTTTTTTACTCAGTGCTCTAGCTGGACGGATAATAGGACTGGTGAGTTCGCTCTTGAAAGGGAAGCGTTAAGCCATGGCAGCTGTGAAAAAGATGGCCCTGGTGGAACCTTGGTTATTGGAAGCCTTGGAATGCACCGCCACTACAACAAGCACGGCTCAATACCCTATCGATAGTCAGGCCAAAGCGATCTTATACGCTCGACCAAGAGATGGAAGCGGTCTTACGACGGACAGACTTGTCGGATACCACGAAACTTAAAAAGTACCACCAGACACTGCAGCGTTATTTGATCTATCAAACTCAGCTGCAAGGTAACCCCGATAACACCAACACAACACACACAACCCCGGGACTAGACACCATCACCAGTGACCGCACCACCTCACTCTCATCACCATCAGGTTCCCCATCAGGTTCACCGTCAAACCCGTCAAACCTGTCCAACCCTATCACACCCACCACACCTACCACACCCACCACACCCATCACACCCACCACACCCACCACGCCTGGGCTTCAACGTGTGGAAGCGGAGGTCTTGACCAGTGTCCCCATCCATCTCCGCAAAAAACCTATCGCTTTACTACAGCGCATCAATACGAGTCCTACCACCCGTTGGAACGACAAAGGTGAACTGGTCATCGATGGTAGTTTGTGTTCATAAATAAAGGTATGCTCATACGCAATCGGTCTATCCAGTATATTTGCAAAAAGTATTCTATAAGTAACGTTTTCATTACACTTTGAATTAATATTCTTTCTACACACAGATGAACAGATGATGGTATTACTTGCGGATTTGTTCCTGGCTGGTACAGAAACAACAGCGACAACTCTGACGTGGTCTTTACTTTACCTCATGCACAATCCTGAAATACAGACAAAGATCAGAGAGGAGATCCATTCAGTGGTTGGCAAGAGTCGTCTCCCTTCAATGGATGATAGAAAACACATGCCGTATGTTGAGGCTTCATTGATGGAACTTGAGCGATGCTCAGATATCGCATATATTAGTTTACCGCGATCAGCTGTTGTGGACACCACTTTAAACGGTTACACAATTCCAAAAGGTACTGCCATTTTGCCTGTCCTGACAAGTTTACACAAAGACCCTAACGTGTGGGAAAATCCAGAAGCATTTAACCCTGGTCGATTTTTGGATTCGGATGGGAAAGTTGTGAAACGTGAAAACTTCATGCCCTTTTCAGCAGGTAATATTGCCATTTAAATAATTGATTATTTTACTTTCACCTGTAAGTGCGAAACACCTAGAAAATGATGATGGTGATTTACGTGGCAATTATTTGGTTAATCGTTAATGATGATATAAAATTTGAACAACTGTTCACTTAGTTGACGACATAATTGCACAAGGGTCAGGTTGTTTGCTTACATGTGATATTAGATAGACCTACGACTTTCTTAATTAACACAAACGAAATAAATAATACGGATATTCTAATAATTGCTACATTTTGCTAATGTATGTATATTTTTCAGGCAGGAGAAATTGTCTTGGAGAAAGTTTGGCCAAAACGGAATTGTTTCTCTTCTTCACAGCCATGTTGCAAAGATTTGTGTTCAAGTTTCCGGAAGGAGTGACGTCACTTCCTTTAAAAGCAAAACTAGGAATTACACGAGCTCCACTTCCGTTCAAATTGAGAGCTGTACTTGACTGATGTCTAAATCTGTACATGGACACATGAGATGAACATTATTATGCATGTCTAGATATTATCAACAAAAATATTGATAACCAGTACTTCTTAAATTTCACCAATTTGGATCATTCTGTTCTTGCGAGACTTGCCTTCTCAGAGATCGAGAACAAGCTCTAGGATATATACCAGCCATTCCCCCTAAATTTGGGAAGCATATCAGTTTGTTACTCTGGCACTTTTTGCTTGATTTATGCCATTTTTTTTCTTGTAAAAGTTATTGAAATATGTTTTTAAAACAATAAAAAATGCACAGTGGGAACAGAAGTAATTTGTATTGTATTATTTGCACTAATTACCAATTGTCTCCCTTGTACTAGTATGCGCGTATATACGTGAGAGTCGCTGTCTAGCGCGCTAGATACATTATAGCTTAGGGGCGACATCTCTATCGAGAATGCAACTTGGATAGTAAGGGCGGCTTTGGGCTAGTTCCTTACGAAATCATTTTAGCTTTATGTTAGTATTTACTCTATATTAAACTTAGATGCAACATGTCATAGCTAAAGAATAATAATAATAATGATCTTTATTTCAGAATCAAAGTCCATATTACCATCATATAACACAACTACTGTTATATATTTTTTATATTGGAATAAAAAGTTAAACATTTTATATTAAACAGTCTTTGTGCACTTTATATCATTTGTATATATGTCAGTGCTTTATGTTGAGAGAGAATCGCAGTCTTCACTAGGTTAGAATTCGGGAACTCATTCAGAGTGTTGGGCCTGTAACCCAAAGGTCCCGGGTTCGAATCCCGGTGGAGGCAAGCAAATTTATGTCTCTTCAATTATTACAAATATATATGGCTTTAAATATACAGCAGGCTGTTCCACTTGTTGACGGGAGGTAGTATCACCGTCAACAAGAAAACACCGTACAACATAGTTTTTTGGCACAATTAACTTGCTTCTTAAAGGTATAGATACATTTCCGAATGAGTTCAGAAAAGGCTATCACATTATTGTTAACAAAGGTACCTGAGGCACTATGTCTTCACGTTAGTCTGAGTAACCATCTAAATACGTTGTTATAACAAAGTTTTCGCAAGCGCGCCTTTGGTAAATTTGGTCCAGAGACCCAGGCAAAACATATTGGCACAAAACGATGGAAAAAGCAGTCGCTTAACATCAACAGAGCAGATGGCAAAATTTCTTATTAACATATTCAATCTTATACATATAGATCTATATTGACATGAATGTACCTAAAGGATGTTACATAGGTTAGCTTGCTACAGCCTAAATACAAATTATGCGTCTTAGAGCAGGCGTATGTTAATTCTTAGAATGAAAAAGCATGCAAACAGATATCGTGGGGTTTTTATAAAATATCGTGTTCAATCGAGTATTCGTGGCAAATGTTAAGTAATTTCTGCAGAAATGGAATAGACGGAGTAATTAGGCTCATGCCGTCTGCAAAGGAAAGGTTGTTTAGAGAAACATTTCCCATCCGACAACCAATGTTGGTATTGTTTAAACGTTTTGTAAGGTCATCTGTGTACACATTGAACACTAGAGGGGACATAACTCCTCCATGTCGTACTCCGTTCGATACGCGATAATCATTTGCTCTTACACATGTCCAACGTATTGAATTGTTGCTTGCCGTACCAATTTACCAAGAAGCGTACCAGATAAATCGGAACCCCTCAGTTTGACAATTTCCTAAACATGGTCCAATGGTGGACATATCAAAGGTCATCCGCGCATCTAGAAAGCAAACTAAGGCAGGACTGCCAGCACAATTTCTGAGAAAATTAACATACACATGTCTATGGAATGGTGTTGTTTAAAACCAAACTGGTTGTCAGATATGATATTTTTACATTTTGAGATCATAACATGTTCCAGCATTTTTTATATATAATTAGTTAAGGCAATTGATCAATCGGATTAAAATTCGATCTAATTTTTTTTTAGTTTGTTCATGCATTTTACATACTAAAATAAGATATTAAATGGGAAGCCCGTGAATCGCTTAAATGGCGCATATTACCCATTTTGCTATTATTTGATAACCCATGATTCACCAGTTGATTCGGAAAATCAAACTGCGCGGAATGGATAAATATAATATCTCCTGCGCATATATACTACGTCACATGAAACGTTAAAAGCTGGCCAAAAACCACAATACCGTTGAACTGGTACAATGGGCGTTGCACACTTTTGATACCACTTATATGTTGTGCATGAGACTGGCAGTTGATAGTTTGAAAAAGATAGTGCATGGCCAGGTATACTAATCTTGCTAAACGCAAAACTAGTATTGTCAGCATATGGACTAATATCATCTAGAGAAAGAACAGACCATTTACGACGTTTCGTTTTACTTGGTAGGTTAGACTGTACGAATAAAGGTATGTTCAAAATGTCAATATGGAACACCAGAAGTCTGTGATCACCAACAAAGTCAGTAAGAGTTCTTAAATTCATTCGAGCCTTTGTGACAAGATGTTTGTTTGATTAGGGTTTTGCGCCGTACTTAAATTGTGACAAGATGTAGTGGAAACGCTGTAGTCTAGCGACGACAGGTGGCCAAGTTTATCAAACACGACAGATATTTGCCTAAACGCCTCGATTGACAAAAAAAAAACACGAACTTACGGGAAATTCACCGCACACGAGAGCTGACATTTAAGCTGGGAGGCACGACTGAAGTGTTGCTCAGCTCGCAGCTGCCATGTGCGGAACGCTTTTTGGAAGATGAAGGTATTTGTCCAAAACCGTTAAATAAAGCCTTCTGTACATCCTTAGGTGTCGAAAACTGGACCCTAAATGGTGTTTTAATATTGTGCAACCAGTTTGCGATTTTCAGATGACATTAACAAAATTCCCCAAAGTCCATTCATGACGACTTTTTACTACAAGCATTACTCTTTCAGACAAAAAAAATTAAAGAAAGGCTTTGTTCCTAATTTGTTCCGCAGTTCAGACGTTCTCTCCGCAGACTAAATAGTGCGTTACCCCCCTTGTAAAAAAATAAGCGCGTTTTACATACACGTACCGTCAAACACGTTATGCATTCAGCCCTATATAAAAAAGGTGATCGTCCGTTTCGTGTATCAGGCCTCTGACATTCTATCGAGTTTTGGCGCGAGCTTGTTGAGTTTTTAACCTGTGGTACTCGGCATGAAACGGCGCTTGCGCGAGTGTAGTACGACTCACGATTTTACTACGAGGCCATTACGACTTACTACGAATTTTCCACGAAATGGATCGAGTTTGGTAAGAGGTTCCAAGAGCCTATTACGAGTTATCCCGAGTTTGACACTAGTTTGTCGATTGTATATCGAGTCTACTTCGAGTTTACTACGAGTGCTACGCGTCACCTGTGCGTAAATTCGTGGAAGGCTCGTATAAAGCTCGGACTGAGCTCGGGTAACTCCTGCTATAAATTCCTAAACAACTCGGTATACTCGGCGTAACTACTTAGTAGAATCGGGGAAACTCTTATAAAGCTCTAGGAAAACTCCTAGCTAGCTCATGGTACTCCTAGTAAGCTCGCATCCAACTCGCAGTCAACTCGTAATGTCTACGGGTTGCCCTGAGTTTTAATGAGTTGTGCCGAATTACACTACGTGTACATCCGAGTTGCTTTCAATTTTAAACATGTTTAACAATTCCAAGACCCGTCAGGTGTTACCCCGAGTTGACCTGCGAGTATACTACGAGTTCTTCCAAGTTCACTCGGTTAGGAACTCGGCAATGTGTGAGAAATACTTAAGTTTAAGCAGGCGTTGATCGCACGACTTGCACTTTTACACGCGTATATTTGTTAAAACACCTTTTGGTTCCATTGACTTCCTGAGAGTATAAAAGTCGTAGAGCTGGCTTGATTCAGTTTATTACTGGATTTACTGGAGAGATGGATATTTGAAAGCCCATGCACACGCATCTTCTCGAGAAGGTAAGTCACGATGTGAAACTATTTCTCCCCTTGTCACACTTGCACCATATTTCTGGTCAAACAAAGAGATTACACTTCTAGTTTGAGTGATCGGCAAGACAAGATCGCACCTAGCCATGGTGCCATATATATCTTTACACATAGCCCTCACAGTGAAATACATTAAACTTTTATTTAACGAAGTAAGGCAGAAATGTAATATCCCCGTTCTACCAGACAATCAAGAATAAGCATAATTAGGGGCATTGCTAAAAAAAGACTGATTACAGAGTTTGTGGTGGTATCAATCAACCTGCCTTGAAAATATGATGCAATGGTTAAATAGTAGACGAGAAACTCGTAGAAAGCTATTTTACAGCTACTCGGGTGTCACTAGTCCCCGACTAATGATCCAGATTAAAAAAATTCCGCAATAGCTCTCCGATCGCTCCTCAAATGATCGTCAAGGGCTCGTGGAGTAGTTTCAGAGTGGATTCCGACCGAATGAGGATTTTGGATTTTGGCGGGCAAAGTGTCTGCCTGCATATACAAAGGCTGTCAGTACCTATTCATGCAGCCATCGTTTCTTCCTCCACTATCGACTGTAGTAACTGAATCACGTGATTGGCAGACACTCGGCGCCACTTGGGAAACGACCGTACCGCAAACACTTCTGTGTTTCTGTCCTAGTTCACTCGGTGTGGGCGTTCACATTGTACGGATGAACTCGATGACTCCCCTCAAACACCCCCGGGGAGTGTTTTCAGAGCGGTTGGAGAGCAACTCCAGTGACTTTGCTCGCCGACCACTCCTGAAAATTTTAAACAGGTTTAAACATTTTTCGGCTATCAAGGACTAGTCCGATGGAGCAGGAGTGACTCAGGAGTGCTTCAAGAATATATGCGAGACTTCCAGTGCCTTGCGAGGATCATTGTACGAGTTTCTCGCCTATAAGTGTGCGGGACTTTACACTATTGCAGTACAGGACACCTTGGAATACCACTATTTCGAATGTATGTTTGATACCCGTGGATGTACGTTTCCTGAAAATATTGATAAAAACCTTCTGTTCCAGAGGTACTGTATCCTGCACCTGTGATTTACGAATAGTTTTACTGTTCATTTACCATAGTAGATTGATTAACTGCATAAATGTTTTTTTTATGGATCTATTCTATTTCCTGACGTGCTTCTAAAATATTCGAAAGCATTCTAAACTCGTTCAAAGTTTAAACTTGGATATTTACCAGCATTACCGGCACTAGACACAGTCAATGGAGCGCATTCATACGCCTTTGCCCTATACCCTTCCTATGTCAACCTCTGTCCTAGGGTTGAAAATCGATATGCCGGCCTATATTTAAATGTTTTTTTCTTAATTTTTTTTGGAGGGGGTTTGGGATGCTAGACTTGTAATCTAGACAAAATAACCTACCTCCCTACTTTCTTTTTCTCACGTCGAGTTTCAAGTCTCAACCTAAGACGTCGGAATAAGCCCTATAAATTGTGTTGGGTACTTGCACGAACCACGCTCTAGCTAGTATTTTCATACGACCTGGTTAATGTTGTAATATTCTAAGACTACTATGCACAACTAGACAGGTCAAAGAAAATATTGTATAGTTGGAACAATAGCTTGACATCACAGATGTGGATAAATATGAGATAGTATTCGAAGAGACACACGCCCATTATAACAGGTTTTGATGAATTGGGATGAAACAGACTTAGCCTTGCAAAAGACAAGGCATGAAATAAATATACTGTAATGCAGAGTAAGAAAAATATCGAAATTCAACTTGGGATTGCTATCTTACGGACGTTTCCGTCAGTAAATATTTAAAAAGTTTTGAAACGAATCATAATTCGGACAAAGGCGTGACACAAACATGTGACAGACAAACATTGAGACTCCCTGTATAACGATATTTGTATTCTGTAGTTATATTATTTTTTAAGGCAGTATATACGGATTATTTGATCATGGTTTAAAAACGAGGAAACCTAAACATATAGTAAAAAGCTAACAAAAATAGTGTCGTTATAGTTTATAGAATTGTGGCTGAATCTCGCGTGAGATGTTTATTGAATGCATTTAATAGTTGAACTAGAAAAACCACAGCGGAAGCACATAGTAACATGATGAAAGACCATTGGAAACAATGAGATCCATAACATACTCCAAGACCAGTACCACCAATTGCAATTTCTTTGTCATAAAAATATCCAACGAACATTTGCGTAAGGATAGCAATTGAAATATAGAAAACAAAAAATCCTGCATATATAGCTGAATAATTATCCCTACCAAAATGAGAGGACAGCAAAGTCAAGGGCAAAGTACTGCCACCAGCGACAGACGCTCCGACCAGAAACGTCACAAAGAATACACTGATTTCGTTTAACCATTTTAAACCAATCACCAAAGCGACCGCAAAGCAAAAATAGCTTAAATATATACACAAGAAACCGCATTTGTCTGACGGGAACAGATCATACAAAATACCTACAAGAAGTCGAGAAGTCACCATGGTTACCGACATTAGATATATTAACACATGAGGGTTTTCCAATCCAGCCGATTGTCCCAAGAGAGTAAGATTATCCATAAAAGTAAAGAAACAACCGTAAAAGATGACGGAACTCCAGAACATCATGTGGAAATAAGTTGTTTTTAGAATGTCGCTTTTCCTTAGTTCACCCTTTTTTGTGGCGTCATTGGAATTCACGACATTATAATTACCTTCCGTCTGTCCGTTGCAATTTTCTTCTGTCGCACATAATATTGACATTTCTTCTTCGTCAAGATCATATGGACGGTGCAGGAAAAAACAAATTACACACATTAGAGTCCATAAAAATCCGAGTGCAAGAAAGAATCCGCCCAGATCACCGACGAAAAATATTTTGTATAAGCCGCAGAAGAAGATTTTCCCACAGCCGACGATTCCAAGATAAGCACCAATGACCTTTCCGACGGCTTTCTTGGAAAAGTTAGAAACCCCAATCTGTGTTATCTGAAGAAACACAAAGCTGTTATTCAAATCTGAAAAAGAACAAATTCTTTAAAAATTGTGATCATTTCAATAATAGCCTAAAGAAGCGTGTTTTTTTTATCAGCATTCAGTAGTTAGGATGTGCTGTGATCTCAGATTGAAGCCACACAAAGTCTGTCGTCAATGTCAATGCAAACAAAAACACACCATTAAAATTGTTTGTCCTTATCATAATTCCTAAACAAAAAGAGTGACGAACTTTACACTTAGCATATATTTATTTCGTAACCCGAGGATGTATAGTGATCTTGAATTAATGTCACACAAGGTCATGGGGTAAAGGTCAAAGCTTTTAAAGTGATAATAATACATATCAGCACCGCTAAAATTGTTTGTCCGGGCCATAATTCTTAAACCAAAATTTGTTTATATTTTCGTAGTAACCTGTGGATGTACAGTGACTTTAAATTAAGGCCACACAAGAGTAAAGAACTAAGCCCATAGCTGTATAAAATACGGATTATTTTATTTGTGTTTTACGCCATACTCATGGTATTCTTAAAAGACAGTACCCTGAGTCCGAGGGCTATACAAATACTTCCATAATTTTAGTTGATGCTTCGACTTCGACCAGCCCACCGATGAGTATCTGTTTATATTTTACACGGTCGCACGAAATGTTAAAGAGCTGGGCTATATTGGACATTTTTCCTCACAAACCGATTAAAAATGTTTTTCTTGGAATTTTAAAATGACTGTCTTTGTTCAATTTGAAAGCATTTCAGCACGCCTTAAACCCCCATATTTTGAATTTAGCCCAATGAGGAACTGTAGTGTTAACGTCTTGCTGAAAAGGGACATGCTAAACTTTGATTCGTTTGTTTGATTAGTGTTTTTCGCCGTAATCAAAGATTATTTATCTTATTTTACGGCGGTGTACTCCAACAGTTACCAGCGACACGAACTCATTCATAAACATGTGAAGAAGAATTCTCTGTTGGAAAATGTAACGGTATATCAAATTTCAACCAGTAATCTGCAGCCACGGAAAATTTCTGGTTTACATTTTGGGGGGGGCAGTACCATTTCTTTTATGGTTCCACTGAACTCAAGCAGCCTTTAGCAGCCTTTATAAGATATAGCCATCTTTAAAATATAAAGTTTTACTGGGCGACATACAAAAAAAGACACTACTTACTTGATCCCAACAAGAATAATCCAACAAGTCCAGGCCAATCAGAGAAGAACGACTTGAACAAGGTGGCGATATACATCATAATACATGGTACTGGGGCTGTGACGATGATGATGACGTAAACGACTTTGTAACCAAATTTATCCCAGCTAATTGAGTGTAGGAAACTTAATCCTAGCCCAACCAGACCAATTGAAGACACAAGTTCGACTGAAAAGGAATAAATTGAATTTATCTGCATTTTCGATAATCTAAAATATATTGATCAACGTTAGAACCGCATCACCAGCAAAACAATTATAGTTTTTTTTTATGATCTTTACAACTGAACTAGAAACTGTCCAAACTGATGTATCATTTGTCACTGAAGGTGTTTGTTTGGTCGTTAGAATAATAGCATAACATTCCAGCATCGCATTGAAAAAAGTAATTGCGCAGGATGTAAGTCTTGCACAAAGATGCCAGGACGCGAGGAATATAAATTTATAGGTATGCCTAGTCCGAGTCGCATTCAACTGTTACGACACATATTTAGTTATCTCACGAGTATCATCAGAATATTGAGAACGTGCGGTTAGTTCACTGCTCACTGGAATGTCGGC
>JAUELC010014096.1:0-13253 GCA_031471745.1 Cryptochiton stelleri
GAATGTAATAAATGAATAATGAAGTTAAATTTACGTTGGACTAACAAGAGGAGAATGGCGTTAGAAAACTAAAGTCACAATATAAAGTTAGAATACTCCAATGAAACGCCAAGATACATACTTTTCGGTTAAAGCAACGTTAAGATACTCGTACCAAAGTCTGGGAAACTATGGAACATATATGGAATACTTTGGCGAATTGAGCATTGGGCCACAAAGGTCAAAGTAAGACAAACATAAATGGGCCAAAGTGAGATATATGAATATTTAAGCCTGGGTAACGTTCGGAAAAGTCGGTGAGATTTGGAATACTTACGGGATGACCCGGATCCCCTGCTTCTCCTGGGAGACCCTGGAACCCAGGTGGACCCTACGACAACAGAAACATAATACAGGAGTCAACATAAACATATATCTAACAGAAATGATTCACGTTGGAGGAAAAAACCGACATTAAACATTAACGTAAAAAACTGTACTTGTTTTTTTTTTTTTATTTTAGGCATTAAATTGAATCTATTCGAGCTATAAATTTGCTAATTTCCACTCAAGAAAAATATGTTCACAGTTCACTGTAACATAGGGAGCATTAAAAGCCCTGTATTATTATATTGCAGCTAATTTATAGCTAATTATTTGGCAGTAAGAGGATGGAATTGAGGTTAAAACTTACCGGTCGTCCGGAGGGGCCTGGTGGACCCCGGGGACCTTGTGGACCCTGTGACAAAAAAAAATATCATCATAAATATCACAATTGACAGTATTCATGGAAAAGAGAATGATTTCTCAAACTTATTAATGTCACTAAAATGGTGTTCATTATGTTATGTTTATAAAGTCTCTACCAATATTGTCCTTAACGCAAATAGAGCTTTGTCCAAACACGTCGAGGTGAACCTATTTCTTGGTCATGTCTTGAGTATATCCAAGTCACAAATAGGAATATGGTGTAACTGAGAATTTAGATTGAATAAAGGTTTTATACGTTTATAATACCAGGCTGTTTGGTTGAAAGCTCGCACACTGAATCTAGAATGTTGCTTATGTAGGCGAGTGGATTACGGGAATAATAGGCCAATGCTTACCGGTTGAGCGGTGATGTATTGGGATTGTTGGAATCCATACCCTTTGTTTGCGCCCTGGGGGAAGTAGTTATCGGCCTGATACTGTATAATAACACATTAAAATAAATAACATTTTGTAAAATCAACAAAGAAATATGAGGCAAATTGAAAAAATAAAATAAAAATATTAATCTATATTTGGCTAGTTGGCAAATGTATATAACTGCATGTGATATAATTGAATTAGAGCGTTGAAGTAAATTGAGTGAGTTTAATGTTTTCTATTCCTAGTGATAAATAAACTATATCAGTGTATAAATTAATTTAATTGTATCAACGGAATGTATTATTGAAAAAAACTTTATTAATCCAATTAATTATGAAGCAATTGTGTTTCCTTAAACATTGATATTTACTATAAGAGGTATTTGAACTTACGTCTGGGGCGGGGCCTGGGGGTCCCGGAGGTCCTGGTACGCCATTGTCACCATTTCTTCCTGAGTCACCCTATAATACAGCAGATATAATGTTACCAAAGGCAATATATTATAATATGCAAGATAAGCAGAGTTTAGAATTTCTGTCTATATAATCGTGTGGCAATTATTAACAGTCTACTCTTTCTTATTATTTGGGGTATAACATATTAGGGTAAAAAAAGATGGATTCTGGTTGCATTGATACAGAATGGTGAATTGTTGAAGTAAGACATTTCTATGAGACAGGCTGCATGATCATCTTCTTTCATTTATATTGTTTTGTAGGCTTTTCATTGGACTAAATATTAGATAAAGGTAAATGGTATGGTAGATTGATAAATATAGGGATCACTACATACACGCTAACATTCACATATATGACGTTACATATCTGTCTGCCCGGTATGCAGTTGACCGTCGGCACTAGACAAACTAATCCTGAGAAGTCAGTTAAACAGAATCCTTTGTTTGGCCATGCACTGGCCACAATATAAGATAACGGATTTTAATTATTTTAAATTAAACAAAAAAAAAAAAAATGCCTACCCTTGGTCCATGAGGTCCCTGTGTTCCAGATTGTCCTTCGTTTCCACGGCGACCCTGTCAACAAAGATAGAGATAGACTATCGGTTGGTCTCACCACGAAACCGTCGAAATGGTGCAAATATTCCTGTCAGGCTGCATGCGCCATAAATCACAAACCCAGCAAACACACCATATTTGCAGTAGTTTGAAATAAAACAAGCTCGTCTCAATAAAATAATTTGAACTAAATATTAATGTATTTGAAGAGACATTCGGAAATCACAAGTAATTTTGTCATAAAAAATACCTACTGGGAATTTTGTAGTGTCGTGAATTATGTAATAATATGAAAGCAACAGTTCTTAAATTAGGTACCGTAACAAAAGTACAAACGGTCACAATGAACGTATCAACCTCAACCTAGTTCCACATGGTGATGATTTACATTGACAAACATCTATGGGCCTACAGCATAAAACAAAACTCACCATTCTGCCGGGTACATCCACAGGAGGAAGGTTGGCATGAATCTGTGGATACAAATAATAAACATGTTTATCAAAAATATAAGCCTGATAAACTCTTTGAACACCGAAAAATGATTAAAACAAGGCAAAAATAATATATGAGAATTGTTAAAGCGATGCTGTTCATTTATTTGTTTAATCATGTTATTTCACATATTAAGAGTATGCTTTTGAGATTTTAAATTATGAAAGGATAATTTTACTTTCTTACTAAAATATTACATATAGATGGCAGTTCAAACTGTTTTCATGTGGCTCTATTTGTGATATAAACGGATCCGCATATATATATCATAACGATATGTTAAGTACATGTTACTTTGTTTTTTTTTAATTTAAAAAAAAAGCACGTACCTCAGCAACCTTCTCTTCTTCTGCAAATACAAAATTCATGTTCATTAGAATGTAAATTATGCTGGTTTAAAAGGCATACGTCCGTTTAAGATCAGGTATGTTGAATTGATTATTGTTTTAATGAATTTCAATGGGCATGCAGATAACCCGCAAAACTAAAAATCCAAATATCTGTTATAAGTAGTCATAGCACATTTAGTGCTAGCTATTGTGAGAGACAGAGATACGTCCAGTTAAATCCAGTTATAGAGAGAAGATCATTCGTCTTAATTTAAGAACTGTTGACCTGGATGTTTACTTTGACATTCTGGACAACATTGTTTCTCAACGAGTTTGGTATAAATTACCTGAACATTTTCAATGTACGAGTTTAGTTTGGATTTACCTATAGTCAAACAAGACAAACTATATCTCTAGGGTTTGTAGACAGTTAATGACTATTGCCTCGACATACGGGGCAACAATTTCCCTGTATGGGTTTGTTTTAAGAGGTTTATTGAATATTTACCTCGACATACGGAACAACACTTTCCTTGTACGGATTTTGATTAGAGATTTGCGAAATATTTGCCTAGACATTCGATACAACACTTTCCCTGTATGGGTTGAGTTTAAAGAGTTATTACCTATCTATTTACCTCGACATATGGGACACGCTTTCCTTGTACGGGTTTTCTTTAGAGCTTAAATGTCTATTTACCTTTGCATACGGGACAACACTTTCCCTGTACGGGTTTGTTTTTAGAGATTTAATGACTATTTACCTGGAAGTACGGGACAACACTTGCCTTTTAGGGATTTTGTTCAGACAATTTAAGGACTATTTACCTGGACATACAGGGCAACACTCTCCCTCTATGGGCGTTGGTTCAGCACACGTGGGTGTTTTACATTCGAGATAGTAACATGTAGCTACTCCATCGAGACACTGGCACTCACGGCATGATTCACGGAATGGCTGAGGTCGAACACTGGCACCGTGCTCTACCCACTGACCTTCCACATCACAACCATTAAGTTCTGAAACATTGGGTTATATAGATACATCAGTAATCACCACCTAATCCGATTCCAAAGTTATACATATTTGCATTAAATGTCATGTGCTGGTAATTCTTCTTCCTCGGTTATTTAAAGCCCACGTATTGTACTGTAGAACAATAATTGCACAACATTGTCAATATATCCACATGATACATGAAAAGACAAAGAAGTGATGGCGGTGAAGACCTACCGTGAGTGGACCTGGAGTAAAAGCCATTGTTATGTATTAGTGTTCATGGCTTATAGAGAGTGAGAGAGAGTGTCTGATGATAACTGTTGTGACGTATATGGCCTAGAATATTTTGGTAACTCGCTCTTCAAGTTCATTGCCTAGGCTTGTCCATATGTTGGGCCCAATACCCATACACACATATGTCTCTTACCGTCAATTTACTTTTCCTAGCTATACAGTCCTCAGCCACATTGGGCCAGAGAAAGAGGTGTAAAGCCGGTAGCAGCCGCCCCCTGACGAACGCAGAGTTTATGGACGACATTCCAAACTATATTTTAGGAGAACAATTGAGCATTCACATATCTTCAACATTCTGTTAATAAAGTTTCCCTTGCGCCACAACAGAGCATGTGGCGATAATTTGTAAACTTGCTGCCGCGGTTGACATGTGTATAACAAAATGACGTGTGTATAACAATTACATGCGTATTACAATATGACATGTGTATTACAATATGACATGTGTATTACAATATGACATGTGTATTACAATATGACATGTGTATATGAATATGACATGTGTATATGAATATGACATGTGTATAACAATATGACATGTGTATTACAATATGACGTGTGCACATTTTGAATATGTTTTTGTTGCTTAAAAGTTGAATACTGAATTTAAATTGCGTTAAATGGTGTTTATGGCCACATTATTGAAATTGAATTCCTGCCGAGAGATCTTTCTAATCTTCCAAGCATGTAACAATGTCAGTTTGTTAAGGTTTTAGCAACATTATCTTATTCTGTGACATACCCCTAAATCTGTGAAGTCGATGGCATTAGGCGGGACAAGGGCACTCGCACCAAATGATGTGAGATGATTACAGAAGCAAACAGTACGCTGAGGTGATGATTTCTGTCCGACTTCACAGCCCTGTGTTTCCCAGTGTTGATTTACTGGAGAGTAATACTGACAGCTTGACATGTACATTCCTACTGCCACAACAACACTGGAGTCCAGAGACGGGTTAAATACAGCCAAGGAATACTCTGAAACAGGTCTGAATGATCTTAAATAGAAAGAACAAAACAAAAAAGTTAAGGAATGCTTTTCATCTTAAACATAATACAGGTATAGGAGAAGAACGTACACGGAACATGAACGATACCTGAGTATAATGACTATTTTAGCGGTCTACTATAACATTGAGTATACCAAACTGTTTTCCCCCATAGCACGAAGGTATACTCAGGTTCCACTATATAAGATTGACTTAACGAGATACCCGAAGCACACTGACGCTGCTAGTACTTGATTGGTCAAACAATTAAGCAAACTTGACTGTCTAATGTTGAAAGTTGAAATGGCCTACCTGGATCCAATAAAGAATGTATAAGACTGGCTATCCTCATTCCCCATCATATCCTCAGAAATTACTGCTTTGTCTTCATATTTCTGTTCTGAAGGTTCATAGTCCACACCTAGATACACCGAACATAAGTCAGATACATTGAGACCTACATTCAATGACACAGCAGAACAGAGAACATGGACATGAAGGGCAACTTGCGCAGACTGATAAGCAAGAGATGTATCCAAGGTAACTTTCTTTGAAGAATTTGGTTGTAAGGTAATATTTGTCATCTCCAAGTGTGCAGTGATTGACGATATATCTGTGTTGTTTTGTTGAGTCTGTGAAGCATTCATCTCAATTTTTATGTTTTCCTTCAGAGAGTGAACTGAAATCTCTGAGCCATTCTTGTACTGAAATAACACCGATGGCACCTCAGAAGTGATTACAAAATTTCCCAGGTAACCCCAAACAAACGGGTTTCTCTTCATGACAGACATTATCTGAAATATCTCCTCATCTTTAAACTGTGATATTAGCGATGAAGGGAAGACAATTCTATATTTATCAACAGATAGTTTGTGTGTCGCCATGAATCTTCTTCCAATGAAACTAATATCATGCAAGTCCACTTTAGATAATTCCTCATTTGGAAGCTTTGTCATGAGCATATAAGACATCACATCTTCAGAGAGAGACACAGCCTGTGTAGCTACCTTCCTTGTCCACTGCTGGTCATTACCTTGAACCTCAAGTTTTTGACTTGATGAAGATAACTGAAATTCACCCATGTCAATTGGTGTCTCTTCTAGTACAGTAGAATAATGAGCCGCTAGGTCATCAGTAGTTCTTATCAGATTTGATAGGGCTGTTAGGAGGTGAACAGGTGCAAAATCATCACTATCCAGTCCTTGTTTGACCAAATTATGTACGCTATCAACAACCCTGCTGAGAAGCTGTCCTGGGACAATCTGATACCTTGGTAAATTAAATTCTGTCTGGTACATCTGAAATATAAAAGCACATGTTATTTTTCATACTGAATGTATATTGATGAAACTCAGTGAAACACGTTCAATAAGAAAGGAAATAAAGACAGCTACAGGTTAATTATTTCAGAAAAAAATGATACTGTTGTATTTATCATGCTTTTCACACCGTATTCTGTTGTATTCATGTGTTTGTTTCGGGTTTTACGCCGTACTTTAGGTTATTTCACTCACATGAGGGTGTGCCAGTACAATGGATGAAGGAAACCACCCCCGACGCCACTGACAACAAAAAATGACAAGATACAAGACAACCACAGGAAAGAACAGGCAGCCACAAACAGATCGGCTTCATATTGCCGCTTAGCTCTGTGACCACCACGGCAACGTGAAGCTCCCTCCAACCGCCCGCCTGCTGTATTCATCATGCTTTTCACAACTTACAGTGATTTGTTCCACAGCATATGCCAGTTGTTGGATGTCCTGTATGGATTGAATAGGGGTTTTGTTCAAGGCTGTGGTGATTGCCAACCTCAGCAGAGCTCTCCTTCTCTGGTCCACTACAGAGTTACCTCCCATCTGGGATGCTCTGTTTAGTTCCATCAACACTGCTATTGAATACTGGAGGAGAGCTGATGGTCTTTGGCGTTTGACCAGGTATCTCAAATGTTTTAGTGCTGATCGTTCAATAAACCCTGATAAAGTCTCATTTCCCGATAAAACTGGTGATAAAAGCAGTATATTTCTGAAAGGAATATACGAAAAAAGGTTGAACAAATTGAGAACTATGCATTACCATTTTTACAGATTTTTTCACCAGTTGACCCTCAAAGTTATCTATATTTCTAAAGACTAGTTTATATATATATATATATATTTTTAAAAGAAAAGAGAAAAAGTTGCTTGCCTCCATTGGGATTCGAACCCGGGACCTTTGGGTTATAGACCCAACACTCTACCGACTGAGCTACGGAGGTTCACGATAGAATGCTTCCCAGCGAAGACTGCATTTCTCTCTCTACATAAATCACTGACACAGGGACGATAAAGTAGCATCTTTTTTATCTAGATATTACTCACAATTTGTTTTTGCTTGAGTAAATACGAAAAACTGGTTCTGGAATATATATATATTTTTCATAAATGAAGGGAGAACAATTTGCTTGCCTCCACTGGGAATTGCACCTGAGACCGTTGGGTTTCAGGCCCAACACTCTACCGACTGAGCTACAGATGCTCACGATAGAATGCTTCCCGAATTGTAACCCAGTGAAGACTGCATTTCTCTCACTACATAAAGCATTGAGAGAAAAATTTGCTTGCCTCCACCATATGTTGGCAAAATATTGATTTTCCAACAGTTTTAGGAAGTAAGAATAGTTTTTCAGGAAATTCCAGTACTGGAAAAGTGAATATTATTTTCCAGGACTGTACGAACCCTGATCATGTAAAATTTTGGACAACTGGCCAGTTGATAATAAAGCTGCAGGTGACGTCTCATTTCCAGGACGACTTTTAAAGATCCAAGTCTAACAGAAGCTGACCTCATGCAACTGTAATTTCAACGGCTAACGCAGTCGGCTTAAAATATACATACTGTACCAATGATGCAAAGAAAAACATGGAATTTTTATCAGTGTATAAAACATTTTTACTGCATATATAATAACATGGTTGTAAATTACAAAATCAAATGGTTTTCTTGACATCTTCCATTCCTGACCAACTATTCTGAATAATAAGGACATTTAAACTTAGTGCAGACAACAATTCAACCTTTCTCAATGATTTTTTTTTCTTCTCTAAATGAAATCTAAACATACTTTTGTACTTTTTTTTATATTATCATAATTCGCTCAATAAAAATAAAATTGATAGTACAGTCCATGTAAATCCAACTCAGCCAATACATGTACATGTGTTTTAGTTCCCATTTTTGCGTTTATGTCCTGTTACATAAACAGACATGTCACCCCTAAGCTATCTGGAGTGTCATATAGTGACTTCAGGGGGCATGGCTAGTATTTGACCAGAGCTTGATCTCGGAGTAGGAAAGTCTCTCAAGACACAGAATGTTACAACAGCTTAAAAATAATATAACCATTCACAATATAAATACTAAAATGGAATGTGTTGAGAAGTTTTGCGATGCGCAGTTTTGAGATGCTTAGTAGAAATATTTTTCTTATTTAACAGATACAATCTGGTATAATTTCAGAAAACAGCATTATAATGTTGGATAATGGGCTATGAATAATCTAATCACAGTCACACTGGATTTACCTTCTGAGATAAACTTTTTGTCACATGACAAGTAGTTATTGTTTCAAAGAATCAGTTCTCGGTCCCTGTTACAAAACAGATGTTTTCGTTGTTTATTTTTAATATTTTGCCCAGCTCTAAACAAAACATCTGCAGCTTAGAGCACCAGGACGTAACATCTGAATTTTATAAGAGACCGTAATGATTAATTAACCAGACAAATGATGTCCATTCAGAATTGTGTTTAGTCTATAAGGGCTGAAAACAGTGTTCCTAAAACTATGTTAGATGAAGGTTATCCTTAAGCATGCAGCCCCAGGGCACCTGCTGAGTAGTTCCTGTGACCCTAAGTTAAAATATTACCCAAGAGCTGGCTTCTTTTCCCTTTACAAGTATCATCATTTATTTTATTTATAATGGCTTTTTAATAGGCTAACAAGAGTATAAAGTTGGAAATAAATTTCACTTGAACAGAGTATACTTCATATGTCATATGCCTTGTATCCTGTCAATAACAACAACTCCAGATTAAAATCTGTAGAAAAATTGTCTGAGAGTTAATCCAGAACATGAGATGATTTATCTCTTTGTTACACATCCACATCCCTGTGCTAGAAATATATTTCATTTCCTACCTTGTACAGAAGGGGGAATACATAATTTACAATTTTATTGGAATTCTGCATAAATATATTAATACAAAACATAGGAAATTTTCTTCACATCCATCAAATTTATAAGTAACATTTGTTCAATCTGTAAACCCTAGAGGAGTGAAAAGGAGAACTCAAATCATAAAACAACACTCTAATAGTTAACATGTATCCTATATTCCTTGGTTTTTAACCAATCAGAAACTTTAAAACACACAGCTGTCTTTTCCATTTTGTCTTCTTGCAGATCACTGGCCAATATAGAGGACTAAAAATGTCTTTGATACAACTCCTCGAGAATATTTCTAAGATAATAGCGATGTCAAGTGAATTCCTTTGGCACAAATCTGTAAAGAGAAGAAATATAGAATATCACTGGAAGAGTTTATTTTATACTAAAAGTAAGCTCGCAGTTTCTCAGATGATGCTCAATTAGCTGTGGCCATCAGTCTGTTTAATGGGACAGATTTTGTGTTAGCCACGTGCAGTTTTGACTGGTCAGTTGAACCACAACGGATGTGTTCTATTTTATGTTCTTCATATTTTCTCTCTAAAACTTTGTGGAGTCCACATTAATTTTAATTAAGGTATATTGCACAAATCATTGGATTTACAGACTCTCAAAATTATAAGTCGAATTCCAACCTCATAAAAAAGCATATTGAAATTACAATTTTGAAATGAAATTATTGAAATTTTACTGTCGTAATCTGCTAAATTATTTAATCCTGTAGGACAAAATATAAACCAAGATCACTGCAGAACGGAGCATCCCCTCGCAAGGTGTGATATCTCTAAAAGGTCAAAGATTTTCCATGTTTTGGCTATTGGTGACCTTGCCCTTCATAGGCTACTTGCCATTGTCACAGGTAACAAGTTGATGTGTTCATTAAAGATCTGCTGATCAATGGATATACAGTTTTCAAGAGATAATAAAGAAAATCTTACATATTTATTGTATTTTCTGTGTTTTCTTTGGACTGGAGATCTTGTTGAGTACCCCAAGTACAAGGTAAAAGTTCTACAACACAAGAAATAACAAGGTAACAGATATAATTAGTGCAGTTGAGGAATGATAACCAATAGTTTGTTTGTTTGTTTGTTTGATTGGTTGGTGTTTAACGTTATACTCAAGGTTATTTGGCTTATATGAAGACTGGTTATCCACTTCTTGCTCTGCTTCACTTAACGGTGGAAAACTGAGAGAACACCTTGTAAAAACCACCCCAAAATAACGAGAGCCACTTCATGTGACTCCTGCATTGCATTCAAAGGTGTGTCTAAAGGAAGCCAACATATAGACAAGCCATGTATCCAAGGGTTTAGCATATCTATTGATTGACGGAAAAGATTGCAGACTTCTGATTTAAAGGGAAATCAATAAGACATGGTGCTTCAAACACAGATGTTTTCATATATCCCAATTTTAATCTTAGTTGATGGAGGCATCATGCATGATTTCTCGCAAGTTGTAGAGTATTGATTGATTGATGTTAAACTCCGTACTCAAGGGTATCTATCCCAATTTTAATCTTAGTTGATGGAGGCATCATGCATGATTTCTCAGGAGTTGTAGAGTATTGATTGATTGATGTTAAACGCCGTACTCAAGGGTATCTATTCCAATTTTAATCTTAGTTGATGGAGGCATCATGCATGATTTCTCAGGAGTTATAGAGTATTGATTAATTGATGGTAAACTCCGTACTCAAGGGTATTTCCCTTATATGACGACGGTGAACTCCAACAGTAAACAGCCACGCTAACACAAAGCATAAAATGTGAAGTGTTTGGTCTGTTGGAAAATTAATGTTCCTCCAGTGCTAAGTAAAGACAGCATGGTTATGCTCAGAACATGCTGCCCTTAGCCAGAGGGCGAGAGTTGTAGAGTAAATTCAATTGAAGCTGATTGTGAATGGGGTTCAAATTCTGTTAATCAAAGGCTTGTTTGCTTGTGTTTGAACAGCATATTTAAGGTTATTTCACTCATATGATGGTGGTGTTCGTCTGCTCGTCTTCTTGTTGATCATTATTACCTTCTTCTTTTTTGGAGGGGCGAGGGGCTAAATTCTTAGCCTTTATGCTGAGTGCAAAGTAAGAAAGATACTCCTTTTTTCTAGTGGATGCTGTACCACTTGACCATATTTGTCACTCAGCATGTTAAAACAGATAAAAAAATGTACAGACCTGAATAACCAGATAGAGTATTCCTAAGTACCCCAAAATACCCAGGGCGAGGAGTAAGTCAAATACAGCTGGCTTCACACTGAAACAAAGAAATATCAACATATTCATACTATTTGCAATCTGTATGCCTATTTGCTTTTGTTGTGTGTACTTCTTAAGATTTGTTATTAGGGACCCCACACAAATTACATAAATACTATAGTAACAACAATGTTTTATAGGCTATATCTCTGGTCTTGTGGCGATGAAATACCCATTTTTTTACGCTGATGAAAGGCGAACTATACAATGAAGAGACATTTTATTTTGTGCATAATTAAATATTATAACTCCTGAAGCTGTATTGATCTTTTACACTTCAATATTGTTTCACTACTATAAATCAAACACTCAATTTAATATTTGCTGAAAAGTTAGTACTTGAGACATTCTCGATAAAAATATGAAACATTTGATTGAATTCATTTCAGTTGATATTTTGCATGAAATGTTTTCTTTAAATAGCCTCCTATAGATAATAAAATAGAATTTTGCTGTAGTAGATAATAAACCAACCTGTATGAATTCATTGTGAACTCTGCACCACTATAGAATAGAAACTCTGGATCTCTGAAATAAAATAGATAAATAAACATAGGTTAAATTTGATATATCACTCACAACATACTCTTTATTTATTTGGTTGTTGAATACTCAAGGGCATTTCACTTATATACGACAACTTTGCAATGCCGAGAGGAAACCTTGTAAAAACCACCCCTGTATATGCCACTTGGTTACTGAGCACAACGATGGCAACCAGACAATATGTTTCTCTTGTTCCAGATCAATGCTTTGTTTTCATGGTATTAAACAACTCTGAAGTAGACAGAATTAACAGTCATTTATCTTAGTAATGGAAAATTAGCTTACATAATTAACAAGAAAATCTTACCGTTTATCAGCTTTTAGTCCGCTAGTTTTAACATCTTTGAGATATCGGGTGAGTGTTTCTGTTAATGTATGAACTAGACTGTGATCTTTGGGTAATAACTGGCTGGCCCTAGGTTGTGATGTTAACTGGTCCAACCATGCCTTTATTAACTCCCCTTCTACTGTCTACAACAAAAAAGTAAGTGTTAATATTTTATATTACATATACGGACAAATTTGTTACTAAAACACTTGTCTAATCCAGAACTTTACTGGGAAGTTAAAACTTCAATACATTTTATTTTTAATTAAACTTCATTAAATTTTATTTTATTTGTGAACAGTGCTCTGGTGGTGTTTTAATGATGACACCGTTTGAAATTTGGTTTGACCCCACCCCCAAATGGTGACTTAATGTGTACACTTGTCCAGCCGAAGGTCAGTAAACCAAATAGCTGAAGTGAAGAATGGTCAGCAAGATATGGGCATTTAGTAATTAGTGCTATTAGACCATGGGTTTATTATCAATCTGACCCCTGGGCTAGCATCTATAGTTTGTTTCTTGGATTGGAGCTTTACGTTAATTCACTCACATGACGACGTCAAGGAAATCATCCTCGACATCACTGGCAAACAATGGCAAGATACAAGACAAGATACAAGACAATCAAAGGACATAGCAGCTAATGAGACATACAAATCAAAACTATTATGGATAACAACTTCA
>JAUELC010014207.1:0-13251 GCA_031471745.1 Cryptochiton stelleri
TATTGCCAAACTGGCGCCTCTTTTGATGTTTAGCCATTCCAAATAGATAGAGTTTGGGAAGTCAGTGAAAGTATAGGAGGGGGGATATATAATTTAAAATAATTTCAGAAATCGAAAAAAGCTGATGTAGATAAAACTGAAAAGGACTGAATAATACAAAGAAAATACAATTAAACGTTATCTTTCGATCGTTCTAGATACATGTACTTTTTATTCCTCAGCCCACTGGGAAGAGGAGTATTGCTATTGCCCTGTCTGGCTGGCTGGCTCACAATCTTTTTAGGGCCCGCATCGAAAACATGTGGGTGCCCTATAGTAATGAAAGAGTGATAGGATTTTATTCAAATTTGCTGTCAGTGTTCATTATATGAATATGCTGCTCAAGTTCGACTTTCATCACATTTAGCCGATTACTTATTTGCATACTCCAATGTGATTGGTTGTCCGTCTGTATTCCTATTCCGTGCTCTAACTTTTGAAAGAGTGATTTGATTTTATTCAAATATGCTGTCAATGTTCATTAATGAATATACTACTCAAGTTCGACTTTCATTTCATTCAGGCAGTTACTTATTTGCATACTGCAATCTGATTGGTCGATTAACCGTTTTTCTATTCCGTGCTCTAACTTTTGAAAGAATGAACAGATTGTATTCAAATTTGTTGTCACTGTTCATCATATGAATACGCCACTCAAGTTAGACTTTCATCTTTTTTGGACATACTACAGTGACCACCAGGAAATATTTGTAGAGGAGGCATAAACCCAGTACTACATGGTTTTGTTGACACTCAATACCTCAAAAACAATTGAAGTTACATTCATCAAACTTATACATCATATTAGGGCCCGCGCCGTGGCTCAGTGGCTAACGTGTCGGACTTCTGATCTTCCTCCATTGTACCGTAAGGGTTCGAACCCCCCCAGTCGACCACAGGTATATGAGGGAGTCACATTAGGTGACTCCGGCTATAGCGGGTGGTGGTTTTTACGAGGTTTCCTCCCGGTTTTCCACCGTATTAAGTTAGGCAGACTAAGAAGTGGATAATCCGTCGTCATATCAGTGAAATACCCTTGAGTACGACGTTAAACACCAATCAAACAAAAAAGCAATATAACGTGACAACACTTTGGGTATAATTATGATGAGACTAAAGACATTCCCAAACGCTGTGGGGATGAATTTACACAGAAATGTCAATCAAGCATCGAAATATTTTGGTAAACATACCTTGTTACCAACATACAAATGAATGTAAAATGCTGGTCACTAATCCACCGACAATCAAATGTCCCATTCTTTATTGCCTTTATTGCCTTCACATATACGCTTCCACACACACTTTCACGATTGTCGTCAGTTCTTTCCCGTCACAGTGATACATCATGTAAGATTGCAAAATTGAATCATACAATCGAAAGACCAAATTGAGGGCAAGAATATATTATGGAGTGTTGTTGTTGTTGTTCTTGTTCTTGTAGAAAGCTGTTGAGAGGATCAACAGGGGAGAAGTCAATGAAATAACTTGTCGTTTTACACTTGGTGCCTGCACTGTACCTTTATACTAAATGATATATTTTAACGCCGTGATAGACAGGGCCAAAAGCCTCAAAAGCAAAATTGAGGTATGATATTGTTTCAAGTGCTGTATCATGTGTATAACAACACCATTCAGGATTCAATTTAGTTGTTTAATTCGATAAAAACCGTCTTGTGATGTCCAAAACGAGATCGAAACTGTACTTAGTGTATCTTTTCACTCCCCTCATTTGAGACGCTATCGCGTTTGTCAGATTAAAATAACACAAGACGCGTTCTCTCACAGTTACTCGACTTGCAATTCCGATATTTTCTGTTAACATATATTAGATCAAATAAAGGTGTTGGCCCTATTGGATAAAGTTTATAGGTATACAACCACAGTGAATACTTCAGTTAAACTCGTGACACAAAGAGTCTAAAGCTTGATCGGTTTGTTGTGTTTTTTTGTTACCACTTAATTAAAGCTATATGACAACTTCTCTGCTAATATTAATTCGAAGTGCATGGAACCTGGCTTATATTAGCTTTTGACTCTTTACACCAACAACATTAAAAGCAATAATGGTCTGCAAATAATAACACACACCGTATGAAACCTGTCAGATATTAGGTTGGACTTATAAAAGGAATTTAACGAAGCTCGCTATTTAATTTGGCCCCTGACCGTGCTAGGGTGATATTTGGCCTGTTTTTAGTCCATATTATTACAATGCCTTATCAAATGTGTAATAAATATACACACTTTTCAATAACCTATCTTCTGGCTGACTCAAATAAGTATGTGCTGACATCCAGTTTGAAAAGCACTGAACAATACTATGTTTTTACGAGTAAGTATTGTACTGTCTGCCATTTGTTTAATTATTGCCTAGCGTCGTACAAGGGTATTTCACTTACATGACGAGTTTCCATTGTCGATGATTTGGTGGCTGACCAAGATAAAACTTCGTAAAAACAACCACACGATCTCGACAGTCACCGACCGCTACTTGCATTTTCATTATATATTTTTAAATGAGAGAAAACATCACGTGCCTTCACCGGGATTCGGACCCGGGACCTTTTGGTTACAGGCTCAACACTCTACCGTCTGAGCTATGGAGGCCCACGATAGAATGCTTCCCGAATTCTAACCCAGTGAAGACTGCGTTTATCTCTCTACATAAAATACTGGCACAGGGACAGCAAAATTAGCTACTTTTTGATTTAGATATTACTCAGAATTGTTTTTTGCTTGAGCAATATGCATAGGCCTACGTTCGACAGTCAACCTTGAATCTCCACGGTACATAATTGGAAGAGAGTAAGAGGCCAATACACTGCACATCGAGACGCCGCGCTATGAAGGGCCGAATTATCAGTTTAACGGGATAAGTGTTATCTCTCATTCATTTAGAGATATCTTAATGATTTAAAAATATATCGACAAATGTTGAGGGAATATAATGATCACTTCCATATATATATACGAGGTCTCTCATCGGCCAATCATTGTTATTCAGGACGGATTCACCACCCCAACCCCACTACAGATCGGTATCCAATGTCCGTGGAAGTCTCATAAAACACGATGCACATAATATTTAATAAGTGTTGTTCTGTATCTCAAATATGTGGACCCTGTTTGTAAGTTTTATAAATATAAAGAACAAAATGCCTCCACCTGGGATCGAACCCGGCCATTCGACTTATATGTCCACTATAAATGTCATTAATGGCGAAGTTTATTAGTATCGTTCCAGCCAAAGTTAATGTGATACCAAAATCAAACTGACCTACATTGATAAACAAGAACAAACATGCTTTAATTTCACAAGTAAAGATTACAATATGTCGCACTTTTCCCTACAATCGATATGGCCCTACGATACAGTTCCCCTACCCACTGAATGACCCAAATATTTAACCCATTATGGAAAGCAAATTGAAAAATAAAAAACGATAAATCTTTCAAACTGCTTCTGTACAGTTGTATTTACCAAAAAAATGAATCTCTAACTGATTGTTGTTGTCTGGTGTTGATGGATGCTTCTTCGTTTGCCTCCCTTGAGACACTGGCCCGCTTGCCAGAGCACAATAGCAACAGCTATGATATCTCTTACAGACTTAAAATCTTAGCACGGACGGAACTATTTTCTGTCATTAGAGGTACCATGTAAAAAGTGGAATGCTATTAAATATTGAGGGAAACACGGTGTGTCATTATTGTCATTAAGTACATGTAAGTATCGTTTCAGACAACAGAGAATGATACAAGAATTGAGCCGATGCTTTCTGTACGTTTGATAAAATTATCTAACGCCATTTATTTGCATATATTCATCTTCCTATTCTATCGACCTACATTGATATACAAGAATAAACACACCTTTATCTGAAAAGTAGATTGCAGTTTGTCCCACAGTTCCCTGTAATCGATATGGCTTCAAGATACAATTTTTCTACCGCATCAAATGACCTAAATATGTAACTTATTATGGAAAGAAAATTGAAAAAAAGATCTTGGTAGTGAGACTGTCACGTGACCAGGATTCAATTTATTCCCGAATCGACATTGGATACAAAACATATCGAAACCCGTCTCTTGATTTCCCCAAATCAGATCGAATCTGTACTGCGTGTTTTTGTCTGATCTTTTTTTGAATGCTTCTTTGCTCATCTCTCTTGAGACCCTGGTTCGTCTGTCGGATTACAATGAGACCACATAAGTTATCTCTCTTTTGTTAGAATTACAAATGTTACCAAGGCTCCAAGTCTTACACCATAGATTTTTTATCGTGTGACGTATCCAGTTAACCGTAAAACCACCATTTTTTGGGCTGAAAGTTTGAAATATAATGAAACGGAAACCATCTTATAATCAACTATCGGACATTGATTAAAATGTTGAACCATTCTACAAAAATATCTACGTGTTATTAATTGTGCTATACAATGATGTCTCATTTAACCCGGTTCAGCAGTATGAAAAATAATCATGTGCAAATATAGACTGAAACTAATTTAACAGAACATGCATGGGCTTCTGAAATCAAAATTTAAGGCCAGATTGGTTGTTATGGCCTACGGTTTTGAATGCCGGAGGATAATAAGGTCGCGTGTATAAACTGAGGTTGCTACTATGCTTTTTTTCTTTGAAATGGGACAACATTTCCTAACTCTCATGTGCCTATATCATCAATGCTGTATGTTACGGGCTTGCTCCCATGATGCCTACATATTATGCTTGTCGTTATCCCATGTGTTAAGTTATCTACACTATATACATAATGATAGTGAATACTGAACGGATAACAACAGAGCATTATACTTTATTATATTACAAAGTTATCTGGTGGATAACTTCGCCTCCGTGCAACAGATGATTTATATCACCTCATAATACGAACAGACCATAGCTGACAGATAACTAATTATACCGGCCTCACTCGGCTTACTGATACAAAATAAAGTCAACAGTTTGCAGTTTTTTCCAGAACCAAAACACAGAAGCCACAAGAGAAAGGTCATGAATACTGAATAAATCTTAAATACGTTCTTCGCGTCCTTCGCAGTGCTAAACTGTAACATTTTGAAGTTAAGACTTGACCTGAGTATAGAACCAGTGGGTTACTGGATATCACATAGGCCTGCTGTGTTTTTTACCTGTTCGCACGAAACATTACACGCAATTTTGAACATAGATCATTGATGTTTGTGATACTTAGATCATTGAACGATATTGATTGATTGTATTTCGATCTGATATGTTTGTTTATTATGTCATTTGGGTATACTGGAGATTATTTTAGTCATATGCCGGCCCTGCACGTATTAATGGTGCTGAACCTGGGCAAACACACCGTGGAAACTGTTCCCATTCTCGCAAGTCATTTTCGATTTTGCCACATATGGATATCATATATAGCTTAACAAATGGCGGAGTAGATCCCATGAACCAAATTGGTGTCTTTTTGTCAAAAAGTAACGGTAGTCTTATCTTAATGCTGAGTTCAAGTCAACATTACAAAAGACAGCAATTAAATCCCTTTTGTTGAAGTTTCCGATTCGGTTACTGCATGCGAATTCAGTAAGATTTTGTCTTCTATTTAATCTTAGTATTGGGGATTCCACATGTTACTTCTCCAATAAAACACGGTGATATTTTTGCAAATATCAAGATATGTGTATATACGCTTCAGCCTGTCCACCTCCCGAATTCGAACCTGGTTCCATTGTGTTGCATGGAGTCAGGGGCAACACTAGCCTGAGCTATAAACATACGCTCCCGCAGAATGGAATACTTTCCGAATTCTTTCCCAAGTAAAGGTTGGCAATCTCTCTTGATGTAAAGCACTGGTTCAGGGACACATTATACTGAGATATAAACCGTGAATGAACTGGGTGAGCATAATCTATGATTGACAGATGCTCAAGAGTGCATCATAAAAGGCATCATATATTGGCTTAGTAGCAGCCGTGTTTACACTGAGCTGTAAACATCATTACACGTAAAGTAAATATATAATACCAATGTTGCAATTGGGGATCAAAACGCGTATTCATATGGTGTAATACAGACTACTGATAAACATGGAATTCGACTGCTCGTTACAGTCTTGGTCAAAGTTCCACCCCCTGCACAGCGATATATCATTAGGATAATTGCAGCAAATAAAGTGTTTACATCCTCCTGTAATACTATTTAACCTAATGGCAATGCGCTGTTAAAATTGTGCAGATTTGGCATTTAGATGTCGACTAGAAGTTAGGTCACGAAGTGCCTTGCAAATACAAAGGTGTTGCCCTAGCCCACATGGTGACATTTGATATTGAAATGTTTTGGATAGATTAGAGACTCCACGCGACAAGAGGGTAGATTGGACTGGTATGACTTTGCTCATGAGCTGTTTTCATGCCATCCCTTGTTAATAGACGAGCAGCTGCTGTGGAGGAGTTTTGTACGTGGGCGGTTTCCGTTTCCAGAAGAACAGAATTCCCCTTGGACGAACGAACAAATGGGACTGTGAATGAATCGCAAGTAATTTGTGCTATTTTCGCGGCGTCTTCCTGTGCTATTATGTGAGTGCATTTGGCTGATTGTGGCAAACACTCCATGCAAGGAATTTGTTTTTTACTCCCGCTGAATCATCATGTATTATAAGCAACACCTTCGACAAATATTACATGCGAAGTCAATTATAAGTCCACAATCCAAATTAATAAAGCAAATACTTTCAGCATTTATAGCTGTAAAAGCACAAGTTTATTATTAATGCAGTCATCAGACCCATATTTTAACACGGTGACGACTGACAAAGTTGCAAGCAGACGCAATTAAATGTCAAGTACATGAAGTGAAATTGTCATTAGTATATAATAGGATAATATATGTAGGCGAAATATCCAATGTATGTATTAAAACACACTACACGGTATTCAAATAAAAATGTCAGAAACAAATTTACATATCAACACTGGCGGTTAACAGAACGTTTTCTTTTTTTTAAATTTATTTATAATGGTATGGAAACGTTTTTACAAAATTAAACACATATGCAATCATATTAAATAGTGAAAATAATTTTCCAGTCAAAAGTGAAAAGAAAATTTTACAGTTTAAACATTATTTTGAGCTAAATCGTGTTTTAAATACAAACTTACTGCGTTAGCAGAAAAAAAGGCGAAAACATGTATGGAATTGTGTAGTGCTAAGCTCCATTGCCAAGCATTCCTTTGTAATGTAATATGATGCTTGGAACATTTGTTCTACCTAGTACCGACTCCACCTCGTAGGGATATATTTCCGGAATAGCTTAACCCTGTTATCGGTACATCGCTTGATACTGTTAATGGTAGGCCTGTGTTACCTTTGTTCTTGCAGAGCGCACCTTGGGAGACTGGCCCAAACTCCCCAGGACCTGGCGTGAAAACAGGGAAAAGCACTTTGAATAAATGATATCTGTTTGGATAAGAAATAGTTAATGTCGCCAAGATCTTCGCTCATGTTTATTCTATGGCACTTCGGAAAAATGTCGATTAGCGAAAATATTTTGATAACGTCTAATGTTTTCCCTACTAGCCATATGGTCAGGAAGACAGTAGGACCAAAACCCGACCAGACCCCATTTACCTTCCACCAATTGCTAGCCTAGGTCCACCCTGGGGACGTTTATTACGTAGAATTTCCTGCACCATCGGAGAACGTAAACACACATCAATCGCCCAGCTAACCCGAGAACCCTTAACACTGTGATGTGAATTATTTACTTAAAAGAAACAAAACTGTTTCATCTCAGACAGGTAATCAAGAGATCTTTGACTCTGATGAGTTTTGTTGTATACCGGTGAAGTAGCACTCTCCAGATTTAATTCAGTCTGTAAGTACTGTATAGAGTGAATGTTTTATACATGCAAGAATTGAGAGATAGGTGCTGTTAGTCTGAATGAAGACGTATTGGGTGTTGCAGGCAATAAACGCAACGTTATATTTTGTACGTCTTTTATGAAACCACAGAAAACTAAATTATAACTGTCAGCCTTTATGTTAATAGTAGATACTTTATTTAAGTAAAACTTGATACTACACGCAACGTAATGCTGTTTTCCATGCAGTCAATAACAAAAACAGAACCATTGATTGATACATTTTGGTACACCAGATAATCAATTTACACTTACACAAGGCCGCTCCTCTGACACAGGGGATTTGCTTTAGTTAATTGTTTACTGACTCATCATTCTTGCATTTATTCATCAACGATTGATATCCCACAGTGTCAAACTGAACTTCAATACCATAGGCATAGAATACGCTAATCGGCACAATTATTCCATGCTTAACGCTTTCTCATCTATTTGGTCCGGTTCACATCGCAGTAATATGGTACTGAAAATGGTGTGAACAATTTTCACGAAACAATAATTAACTATAATTTTAGGGCGAACTAGTCATTAGCCTGACATCGGTATTGACAAATGATCCCTAACATGAACATTTGTCCCATTACCCAGTTTTGACCAATTGAGCTTTGACTTACCCTCATTTGTTCGCCATTGATCCAGCAGGACTGGTGTTTCCGGTCGACCAGTGCCACTTCCGGTGAAAATTTGTGTTTGACCCAGAGCCTTTTCTTAGCGGAAAAATACTACATGAGACGGTAATTTGCGTCTAACAATAGCACAAGAGCATTCATACATATGTGACGTCACAGGAGAAGTATTGATAAAATACCGACCATAAAACGTTTTTCATTTTAGGCTTCGCTGGTATTTCGTCGGGATAAGTAAACCCCGAAAATATATGTCTGCTTAAGCAAACTAAAACTTAGTAAGCATCTTTTTCTGCCTGATATTGGTCACAATTGTGCTTTGTTGAAAGCGTAATTCCAAAACTATTGTTCTGGCATATATAATTTTAAGAAATGTGCGTATGTGGTTTGGGTAACGAATCGGCCGGTCACTTCCTGCTATATTGACCTATTTTCCAGGGTCAAAGAGCAACTATGGTTAATAAAATAAGGAATTATGGATTCCAAGGCGAAATAACATCAGCCCTGCTTTTGCACGGTTGTGTGACAATTTTGACAAACACAAACATTTTTATTACTTAATGTGTACATCAATTTATAAAAGAATCCAAACGTTTTATCTAACAATTGCAATATAAAACTATGCATGTCTTTCTTATAATATACACGCCATATAATTATTGTTTATCTTTATCAGTAACCCTTGTACTATTGTACAGCACTGCACCTGCACACATATGTATTTCGTTACTTGTTAAATGCTACTTTGTAATTCTCTACACGGGGACACGGGATAAGCCATAGGCTTAATGTATTTCCCGTTAAATAAATTATGTTTAAATCAAATAATAGACTTGCGCGTAGTATCGTACAAGACTGATAGCAAAAAGAATAAATATCCCCTGTTCTATGAAGACAAGTTATATCGAATGTATTCCTGTTAGTAAGCTAAAATATTACATGAATAACTCTACGCAATTTTCAATTTGAAGGGTATTTTAATTTGAGCATGACTCAGAAATAATTGACTAAATACAATGTGGAGGTTGTTTTGAGACACTTTCGTTGTTTTGCATATAACGCTGTGCACACAGTGCATTATTAACAAAAACGATTTACGTAAATTTGTGACGAGTCGCGATCCATAACCGTTTCATTTCCGATAACTGACAATCATGATAATACAGTATTTATTTCAAGTCGATAACATCAAATGCTTTCCGCTATTTGCAGGACAGTCGATGGCTTCAACAAGATTTTGCAATCAATACGTAATGTTAGAAAACTACAAGAACTGTAACAGATGTGACATGTAAGTACTCCCTCAAAAAGATCAAGATTTATAATAAAGTATAAGTGTAAGACAAATAGATTAAAAAAAAAAGATAAGAGGAATTTCAATAATTTATGTTGCTTTATTCAAGGGTTCTGATCTTGTCGGAGTTAACCGCTGGCATTTCTCGAGCACTTCTCAGCAAATAATTTAAAACTGGTACCTGTCCCGACCACAGTTCTACGGTATGGAGTTAGATGTCGAGTAACACGTTTGTAATTTTTGTTTCCTTAATTAACGTTTAGGAAAAAAAGTATGAGGTATGCAATGGTGGCGGCTATCTTTTGCTATTTTTACCACCACTTGCGAAAAGCCTAAAATGCTGAACTAGCGTCCAAAGTATGAATTGTAATCTACCAGTCTACCATTCAAACATACAACGGTCCAACAGATCACTGGAGATATTGTAATTAAACATAGTTGATATCAATCTTTATTGGTTTGGAGTCGGCCAATACTCTCCTATGAGGTTGTTTAATGTTAAGTTGAATAACATTAACTGAAACTATTGTAACTAAAGACATGACAAATAGGCGGACAGGGTTGATTAACCTCAATCAATGATTTACATCAATAGTCGTAAAGTTGTATGTAACTTATTATACTTGGAATCTCATTCTAAATAACCATATACGGGAATGTGGTCAATAACGGTACACAGGATTTTCACTTACTAATCACATAAGCTGACTGGAGTTTCACTGAGTAAACATAAACTAGAATGTCACTTATAAGTGTATGCTGGAATTAGAACTGTCTCTGGTGAATCTGATATGTGTATTAAATTTCACTTGCTGGAATAATGTTGAACAGAATTTAGATCGCAATCAGTCTGTTTGTTTTTTTTATTATTTTTTTTTTACCGTACTCAAGGTCATTTCCCTCATATCCCGACGTGCTAGCCAAATAGTTGAAGGAAACCATTCCAGACGTCATTGACAACAAAAAAATAATAAGATACATGACAAAGACAGGAAGTTATAATACTGTCAGTAGACCACAGGTCATATCCGGACAAACAGTCATCTGAAAAAGATGAAGATATTTGCGGTATTCAATTTCTGTCTGTTATCCATTGAATTTCTGATCGTAGGAGGTTGACCTTTTTCGAATGCAAATATTTAAACTAAAAAGAAACAATTTTCAATGGAAATGCTTGTAATTCTGAGGTTATATGATGTCTGTGTGATTCTTAAAAGATTTTAGTCAGTTCCTATATTGGTTGTCTATTTCAGAAATAGGGTTAAGTTGTCCGAGAATGGAAGGCCTCAGATATTTACTGTCAGAGATAAGCAACATGAACCAGATCATATTTGTCTATACACAGAGAGAGTCTGACCAAGATAAAATTATCAGAAGAATGCTTATTGATTACCGTCTGGTAAAGAAAGTCTATAGAGTCTGTCTTACAGTTACACCATCGGTTTTCTATCAGCTTTATTCTACTTAGACAATCATAAATCTGTAGCAATTTGCCTTATACTGTCTTATATGAGATACTTAGAAATCGAGAAAAAAAAAATCTTAAAGAATTATGATGTGGTTAAGACAAAAAGCACTCACATGTTTAGTAAAATGCAGTAAAAATCAACCATATTCCATGGCGAAAACTCCTGTTTCATGACCTTTATGACTACCAATTACCATTATAACTTTTCGAAGTGTTATCCTAACTGTTTTAGGTCCTATACCCAAGGGCTTGTCGGTATTTGGTGGAAACCCAGTAAAATAACACACTGCGATCTCCGAAGTCACAGGCCAACCTGTTTGAACGCGGTTCAGTAGAGGCAATGCCCTGCATACTGAGGAATCAATTCACGTCCACTCGACGCGTAACATTATTTATAAGCTTCAGGTCCAAAGCAGATAAAATAACTCCTCATTTTCAGCCCCTTTATAAACATTAGATTCTGTTTTTACTAAAACCACTCAAACCATACCCCATGTAAAAATGGAAAATTGCCATTAGAAATGTATTAAGCAATAATAGACACAAGAAAGAACATTTGAAGAAACATCTCGTAGAAACATCTCTTGAAGAAACATCTCTGCGCATATAATTAATACAGGAGATTTACAGACAAAACTAGAGGAGATTTTTTTGTTGTGACAAAAACATGTCTTCCTCTTTCTGCCACACCCATAATGGGAAAAATGTGTTTTAAGAAAAATAATAATTATAGCACAGCTGTAATTTTTTGGGTTGTAAAATACAATAATAGTTGTCTCCCATTTGTAACACCCACTCAAGAACTTTGGTGACCTCTGTGACCCAGCTGGTGACGTCAGCCAGATCAGGAGATGCTGGCGCGTAGGCTACCACGCCTGATCACTCAACTGATTTGCCGTCTACAAGAATTTCATCACTGAGAAGACGTTGGGCTCAAGCTCTTCTATTGATAAATACAGTTTTATTACATTACCATGTACATGCTGGGATGCAACTATGGTCCAACATTAAATGAAATTCAACTAAAACTGTAGGAGTAATGGTCCGAACAAGCTTTATTTAATTTTTCCAAGTTTTTTGCGCCAAACGCAAATTAAAAAAAAAAAGTTAATTAAATGCACACCTACTCGTTGAGATGCAACTATGATCCAAAAGTCACTAAAATCCGAAAAAAATGTAGGAGTTATGGTCCGGACAAGGTTTTCTTTCATTTCTCTAAATTTTTCCCAAAAAACGTAAAAAAAAATTATTTAGAAAAATCTGATTTTATTGCATGCACGTCTACATGTTAAGATGCAACCATAGCCTGAATTTAAATACAATTAGTAAAAAACTGAAGCAGTAATGGTTCGGACAAGGTGTTCTTTCACTTTTCTAAGTTTTCGCCCCAAAACTATATTTTTATTACATGGACTACTACATGTTGGTTTCAGTTAGATGCTGTCAGAATTTCAATGAATCGGTTAAAAACTGTTGGAGTACTGGTCCGGAAAAGATTTTTCCCCAAAACGCAACAAAGATTTTTACGAAAAATCTGATTTAATTACATGCCACATACCTCAGTCAAAACTGTTGGAATTATGGTTGGGACATGATTCTGAAGAGAAAGAGGGGCAGAAGGAGAAGAACGCTGATAAAAGCAATGTGTCACCCCCTTTCGGGGTGTGGAGTGGGGAGGGGGGGAGCCATTATGAACAAACAGCATATATTCTGAATAGTGTGTGATCGTCTTGTATACATCTCAGCTCTCTGAAACTGTCAAAACTGTTTTGCCCAGAGAAAAGATCTGTTTCGGGTCTGCCCTCATCTCAGGGAATACCAGGACACAGCTAGGAAGCTTCCACAAAGTCAAGTCAAGCTCGTTCATACTATAGTTACACTACTGTCACTATATGAAAATTACAACTTCACTTT
>JAUELC010014318.1:0-13244 GCA_031471745.1 Cryptochiton stelleri
AACTAAAGTTGTTTATTGTAAGTCTGTTTTAGTCTTAGACACATACACGCGTAAATAATCTAGCTTCATATATATTTCTGTATATAATTTGAATGAAATTGTTTTATTTCAACCCATATAGTATAACCATGTCACCATTGTATATATGTTTATTAATATAAAATTGTCACCTCTAATGTTACTTTAATTATAATTCTAAATTGGGATAGATCAAGCCCAATTGGGTTTTACTCCCGCCATTGTGAAGATGTACATATGCATTTAATAGAACTGATATTATTTTGGTGAATAAAAAAATCAATCAATCAATCAATTAAACCAGACACCTATTATTTATTTATTTATTTATTGTATTTATCCGATGTTAGACCAACAGGTCAGTGGTCAGCATTCAGACCACAGGAGTCTTTGAACCCGTGGTCTCAGAGGTGAGTGGTATGTGTGAACTAGAAGCATACATTCTAGACCACTCTGCCACGGAGGCCCAAAATTATAAAATTAGGTCTATGAACATATGTAATTAAATTGGGAATTCCGACCAGTGGACAGGAGGACGAATGGGTAATTAGTATGGCTATGATTTTGGACAACTGGGATGGAACAGAGAAAAATAAACAAGCCAGCTTTTCATCATGAGATGATTCAAATTTTTCGATTTATCTTGTGTGATATGTTTACGTTTCAGTGATGGACATAATGCAGCAAGTTGAAAAGGCTATCAGACAGTCTTCAGACAGCTGATCATTAAGTCTTCTTCCGTTATTTCCGACATATTCCGGAAATTGGTGCATCGCCAGTGACAACAGAACCGGAAGTCACGAAAACTGGTCGCCTGATGCCGTCGCTGGTGTGGGAAGAGCGATATTGATGGAATTATGTATCTTGGAGTATTTTATAATATTGGAAAATCAATTTTCTGGCAAAAAAAGTATGTTTTCCACCTGCTAATCTGCAACTAACACACTATGTTGTCTCCCTGGGAAAATAGTAGGCCTCTGCACCATCTCTTATTTGAAAGACGACACCACGTAATTTTTTTTTATTTTCTGTTAACCAATTATATAATTTATGGTTGCAATATAACCTCTTAACTGTTAAGAAGGTTAAATTTCTTACACAATGTTGTGACAATAACATGGACAAGATGCCAAGTATGGTCGTATTGACAAAAAAGAAAAGGGTCACTTTTGTATCTATCGGTATCATATTGCAATTAAAAGTAGTAAATTTTATCAAAAATACAAATTTAATGTCATTTGTATTTTCTTCCTAATGCCATTTGTATATTGCTCCTAATTTAATTTGTATATTTTTCCTAATAGCATGTGTGTATTGTTCTTAATATCATTTGTATATGATTCCTATATTGTCATTTGTATATCTTTTTATATATTCTCCCACTGTTAAGTTTAACATAGTACAAGAGTAGTGCAACTCCGAAGAACAAAATACTCATTTTTATCTCAATATTTCGTCAGGAGAGTAATGTAAGAAGTGACATGAAACATGTTTATACATAACGGTCAGAGATTAAAACAAACAACGAAAACAATGTGAAAGAAAGGGTGCGATTCATTTGTATATTTTTATTAAAATTATTTGTGTATTGTTCCTAATGTTATTTGTATGTAAACAAACAATGAATTTTATGCCAGAACGTCATATGTCTTATGTAATCTGTAAGCCAAATAGAGGGAAAGCTGTCAATTGGCGTTTGGTGCAGTAGGGACATTTCATTAAACAGGTCTTCAGCAGATCCTGTGCTTAACAAAGGATGTCTTCTGGGGAAGAAATAAAGGCAGTGACATGTGTTCACTCTTGTTCATCAATATTAAAAGCATTTCTTGACAACTAAACAAGTACAATGACAATATAATTGACACGCTGTGTGTAGCCCAGTTGACAAGAAACATGTGTATCACGAAAGTTATGTTTTCACTCTGGTTTGGGGGTGGGTGGTCTTGGGTGGTTGGTGTAATAGAAAAAGCTTTAATGGTGCACCAATTATGTTCCAAAAGCAATAAGTTTTAAACGGGTCTTGATAATTTATTTTCATTAATTTTTTGCGCAGTGGACTGCTGAGTGTACCGCACGAGTTATCTCTCACCTGTTGACTCCGGTATAAAACGGATATTTGCCGGTGAATCTGGCGATCGCGGTGTGGTCTTAACGATGCGTCTTCACGGTTTTCCACCAAGCAGCGGCAAGTCTTCGTCTAAGTGAAATAGAAATGTGTAGGACGTCCGTAAACACCAATCAAATATCACACATCCAATCTGTTCGTTTTAAGCAGGCGCATAGTTCAATAAGTTATAAACTTCGTTCCAATATCGTTCCCAATGGTCGTTCGCGTTTCTTTAATTTAACTTGGCAAATGAGTGATAAAGTGGTACTGAAGTTGGTCCTATGGTACTTGGATGACTGAATATTCTAGCTTCAATCCTATGTCACAATTTTCAGCCAGAAGATATATTAAGTTATACTATCAATAATATATGACGTATATAAATCCCGTCGATGATCCAATTATTGCTATATAGTAATGGTTTCAGTTATGTATGATGAAAAGTACAAGGAGTAATAAAGGAAGTTGTTTCCTTAGCTAGTTTACAGCAGCGTATAAATGATATATATTGTTTATAAATGATATATCTATGCAGTAATTACTTGCTACGCTTAGTGATAGACATAGTACCCGTTGTAATGAGTATTCTGGATGTAAAACTAATTCAGTAACTGAACAATATCAAATATCAACATATTTATATATGTGAAAAATATCGAGTATTTATAAATGTAAATCGGTTTGTGAAGTCAGTGGCCGAACATTTTTATGGTTAACGTTTTTTTATGTGATCCAAGGGAAATCAGGTGTTATGGCGAGTACAACCCGGCCGAGAGTGGATTTTGGGAGAACTGCTCGCTTGAATTTGCTTGTTTTTCTGTTTGGTTTGTAGCTTGAACCACACTCTCACACACACACCAGTTAGCATCAACACATCACATATCAAGATGTTTCATTGGAATTTGAGTGAATTTATTAACATTGGGGAACAAATGTGCGTATAAGAATAAGGTTTAAAGCTGGGTTTGGTTTTTTAGTTTCATCTAAAACAAGATATGCAAAAGAAACAATACGTCTCATGCTTCCATCTGGCTTATAAATCCAATCTGTTTGCTTTTATAAACCCAAACTACCTCTTCTTGCCTACTCTAATAATCAAGGGGCATGTTTAATTGCTAACTATTCTAATTTTTATTCATTTGTTTCTGCACAGCGTACAATCACAAATCAACCAAACATAATTTTCTTATATTGTTTACCCGCAAGCCTCATTCGTGCCCTAAATGGATTCCATACTACGATGCCAAGTGATGGAAGGGAACGCCTGTCTGCATCAGAAGCTTTCAAACGAGTGAACCTGTAAGTATTCACCATACATAAACATAGGAATGTAGCAAATCCATATATCACTATATGATAATAATAATACAAGGAAAAAATGGCGCGTTCACCTACCATAATTCTTGTGAGGGTATTCTGTGCAGTGGTATACCATCTTTCGTGGATTATCTGGACCTGTTCAAGTTTTTGGGGTGTTTGAGATGACATATCCAACCGGTCTTCAGCTATTCGTCAAATTCCTCCAGTTCCCTTTGTGTGATATTATGTGTGTAAAAAATCTAACTTGTGCTAAGGCCCTGAAGCATATTCAGGAGAAACACATTGCTCCCACCCATAATAAGATGGAGTTCTCTTCTGATGAACTGGATTAATCCCAGTATGGCGAGTTCCAAAAATGTTTGTTGACTACAGAACCAGATTGTTTAGCCAGTTTTTATATTAATTTAATCTGGTGCCCTCTGGCTACGGTCAGTGTGTTTGGAAGTACGTCCATCCTGACAGCTGTGGAGGAACACTATTTTTTCAACCGAGGATTTATATTTAACACTTCACAGCATGAGTTTATTAAGTTGTGTTGCTGTATGTTGTTGGAAGTAGACAGGAAAGTATATTTTTTTATAGTTGGAATAAAATGCTATTAAACTCACATACATGTTTTTCCTGCACATTGGCTTGCATGTTGTAAGTCAAAAAGATACGCTTACGTCATTCCTTCAATTCAAGAAAACTCAAAGTATTGGAAATTTTGTTTCTGTTTATAAACAGGAAGGATTTCACTCCACGTAGATCTTCCCTTAACGGAGTCCATTACGCGTATGTAACTGAGATAACGGAGTACTACTTCAAAATAACGGAGTGCTCCGTTGGAATATTTCAACGGAGTTTCTTTTGAGATATCAGAGAACTACTTCAAAATAACGGAGTGCTCCTATGAAATATGTCTACGGAGTTTGCTGCGACATAACGGAGTACTACTTCAAAATAATGGATTACTCAGCTGAAATATGTCAACGGAGTTTACTTCGAGATAACAGAGTACTACTTCAAATTAACGGAGTAGCCTACTTCGTAGAAAACAATCAACGGAGTTCACTCCCATCAAATTCCACTCCGTTAAAATATAGGAGTACTCCCTCAATTGCCACATAACGGAGTACTCCGTTATCAAGCGTTGTATTTTCAGTTCTCCCAAACCCACCAGATGACTTTATTAATGACTCTCTTATATTTGAAATTTTATGGAATGGATGTAAAAGAATCAAACGGACAGTACTGGTGCAAGACTACAAACAATGAGATCTAAGAATGGTAAACTTTACAAACTGCATCTCGGATATGAAAGTTATTGACACAGCGGCCAAAATGACATACCTTAATAAATATCTTAGAACATGAAAATATTATTCCACGTGGGCAATCTTACTCATTCCACTTTACGGATTGTAACGAAAACATTTTTTGGCGTGACGTTTTCCGATCCTGGTTCAATGTTCAAAAATGCTTACAAAACAAATCAATACAAGATATTTACAATGAACTGATCTTTTATAATCCACATCTGAAAACAACTCCCCCCTTTATCAAAAATTGGTACGTATGTGGAATCAGAAATATCAGAGATGTTGTTGACAATTACGGAAACTTACTTACATTAAACATAAAGATATGGTATTAAAGGCACTTTCTAAGAATATAATAAATTAATTATAAGCATACCTCATAACTGGCAAATACAACTTAAGGAACGTCATTAAAACTATATATTTTACAGAACCACGAATAAGTCAGTACATTATTATACTACTATTCAGTCAGTCAAAGGGATGTCGCAAATTGTATGACGTAACAAATGACAGTGTAGAAGAAACCGTCCTCCCATGCAGGAATAAATGGAACAACGTTTTAAATGATCACAATGTGAAGTGGAATAATGTCTTCATTAGCTCTTTACGATGTACTCAAGCTGTTTATTTACAGGACTTCAACTTTCAGTTTTTACACCTTTTAATTAATATAAAATCATTTTTGTTCAAAATCAATAAATCTGCTGATGCTATTTGCAGTCTCTGCAAGAGCCATGTCTAAACAATTGAACATATTATCCTTTATTGTCCGAAAGTAAAGTAAAGTCGCTATGGAAGGAGTTAGAAACATGGTGCAGGGAATAGGGTCTTTTTCTGGTTATTTTACAGCGGACAAAATTGTAATGGGTCGGGGTGGGAATCAAGAATGTTAAAATATCCTAACAATTTTTACCAAAAATATATATTAACAATACAAAACTGAAGGACTCCACACTTAAGTTCACAGTACTAAGACAGATTATTTCTAACTATATTACTGTACAGATGAAAGGCCAAAATGAGTGGCTATTATTCGATTCCGTATTACATATAGGCCTACCTAATCTTATATACTGATATATTCTTGTTCTTCTTGTTTAGTTTTTTTTTTCTCCTACTGTTTACCATACCTACTATTAACTGTTATGCTTGATCATTTTCTGCTTTTCTGCGTTCTATGTTTTTTAATTTCTAGTATTCTAGTTAAAAATTATTAAATTTGTTTACGGTATGACATCGAAACTCCAGATAGGATAAAGTTTTTGCCTTTATGCCGTGAAGAACCTTTGAGTTTTTACAGTTCAGCTGTGACTTATTTGAACTGATATGTATGGAAGCTGGATGCGGCCATGCGAGTTTCTTACTGTTACAGGCTTAGATCCAGAGAGCAAAACAACGAGAACGTGACAGTGCAAAGCGAAAACGCGAGATTGCGAGGCCTGAACATCGACAGTTCAAAGGGAAAACGCGAAAATGCAAAGCGAAAACTCGAAACTGCGAGGAGGAATCAACTTCGTACTTTCGAGTTTTCGTGCCGCGCACTTTCGCTTTTTCTACCTGGCAATCTCGCTTTTTCGCTTTGCACGTCGCGTTCTCGTTGTTTCAGCTCTCGGGATCTGAGCCTGGTACAGTTACACCCTCACATGGCCGCATCCGGCTTCCATATATATGTATGTTCTAATTTTGTGTCTAAATCTATGGAAGTCCGATCTGTTATGCTATATATATAAACCCCAGTTCCAGCTATGGGACAAGCTTTATCAGTTAATGTTATCACAAGATTTGACAGGTTGCAGTCATTTATATTGTAGTTATGTCACATATTTAGCTTAAAGTCATGCTTTCGGTAATGTCGGTTGTTTAGTCCACAGTCTAAGCTGGTCTGTACTTTTAACAATTAACATATACAGTATCAACAATGCGTCTTATTATCTATGTTATTCCTGTCCTACTCGCGTACCGTCTAATCCATGATCTTTGCTCTCTGGTTATGTGATTTGGTCGATGTTATAATCAGGATAACAATTATTCATATTATACGCAACATAATCACATATTTTTCTAGCTGTGCTGTGGTGCTATTACAGTGGTCTGTAGGTATAATTATTATTTAAATGAGGATGCTGTGTCAAGAATGCGTTCTATTTAATTACGATATTAATTTTCCTACTCTGGTTTTTCAACCAAACTTATGTTGTGTGTTTTATTTATGGGCTATGTTTCCATGATTTCCTTTATTGGACAGATTCTATGAACTCGACTAAACTGTCACATATTTCCGCCAATATAATCGGGGAAGTTTACTTTTTTTATGCATGTTTGTTTGTTTGATTGGGGTTTTACGCCGTACTTAAGGCTATTTCACTTATATTACGGCGTTCCAGCCCAATGGATGAAGGAATTCACCCTGGACGCAACTGGAAACAAACAATGACAAGATACAAGACAAACACAGGACATAACAGAACGCCACAACAGCTTCTTGTTGCCCCTTAATTCTGAGAGCACCAGGCCAACACGAAGCTCCCACCAACCACCCGCTTTTTATGCATGTCAACTGCCACTGATTCACCAGTCCGAATAGCTTGGTCAGTTGACCCTGTGTCAGTGCTTTATGTAGAGATGGCTGTGTAGTCCGCCAAGATCTCTCTTCAAATACAAATGGCCAATATGATTCCCTATTTGTCGATATAGTTTTACCCTCGAATTTTATGCAGCTAGTCACTTTTGGCAACTTTGAACACTGATAAGATATGATGATGTATTTTTAGCGATTTTAATATGAACTGACATTCAGCTTTAACAAGAAGTCTTAATCTTTCATGGACCTCGTCATTTTGTAGATCAGAACTACGCATATATACTCTTTTTAATTTATGTTTTCAGTATCCTATGCCTGACTAGCCTTATAGTTTACCAGTTCTGCTGTTGCCAGTGACTACGTTCATACTTGTATTCATCGCAAAAAATAATAATAATATTAATGAATCCTTTATAGTAAAAGACACAATTACAGCTGATGGTGAATGTGTCTACCAAGTTTCGTAAAGACAGGCTTCATGGTCCAAAGTCCAATTCTGTCAGTGACTAAGTCCAATTCTGTTAGTAACTGGACCCCTAAATAGCAAAAGGCACCAGTTTACCACTTGGTTGATATGTGACCAAACTTTCGTTAAGATATATAAAGTGGTTTTGCTTTCCCGAAATATCTGTTTATAAAAACATAAACCCTGGATATTATATGCCACTATGAACTCCATTCACAGTACAAAAAAATTAGGCTCTTTAGACTTTAGTTTAATCTTTTTCATCTATCCAACGATTTAAGACCCATATAAATACATTAAATCATAGTTTAAAGGCAACTAAAAAGAAATATTATGAAAATAAATCAATGCTTTTAATAATAATATAATTTTTTTTTTGTTTATCTTATCAGATGAATAGAAATAAACCGTCTATTTTTCCATCATCATTCAAACATGAGAACCGGGAAATAAATGACCCTTCACTTCAACCAACATGAGAACCGGCAAATAGTTGATCCGTCACTTACCGCCAACATGAGAACCGGGAAAAGGATGATCTTTCACTTATCGCCAACATGAGAACCGGGAAATAGATGATCCTTCACTTACCGCCAACATGAGAACCGGGAAAAAGATGATCCTTCACTTACCGCCAACATGAAAACATGGAAATAGATGATCATTCACTTACTGCCATCATGAGAACCGGGAAATAGATAATCCTTCACTTACCGTCATTATGAGAATTGGGAAATAGATGATCCTTCACTTACCGCCAACACGAGAATCGGGAAAGTGACTCTATTATTGTGAACCCAGTATAACAAGATCTTATAATCTTTTCACACCCTCATGTGGACGTCTTCAATGATCAATACTGGGTCCAATTCTTTTCCTTCTTTATTTGAATAATAAACTTCGACTGGTCGACTCATCTTACATTTATAAGCAAAAAGGTCAGCAGAAATATTGGTATAATACACCATTAAAAAGAATGCTTAAATAAGAAATCGTTTTACCTACTTTTCTATGCATTAATATACAATTATTTATCATACAGTAATATTATTTGGGGAAATTTCTTATTCAAGTCAAAAACGGTTTCAGACGAATTATTCACATCATTCACTGTAGCGGGAAATATGGACAAACTGCTCCTAGCTTTGATGAGCTTCAGATGTTATCGCAATTAAATATTTTTTTAAACTTAGCAATTCGTAAATAATTTTTTCACCATAGCTTAATACTCCCTTTTCCGCTTAGAAAAACATTGATAAAAAAAATTCACAAAGTCATTTTTATCCCACAAGAAATGTTATTTTAAACCACTATTCACAATATGTTAATTCCGAATATCTTTCTATACTGTGAGAACTTACTATATTGAAAATATTGAATCTTTAACACTGTTTTAAAATAACTTTAAAAACAACATCATTCTCAACGTTGTGTTATAGACATACCACCCACGAAACCTTTGGGAATTTTTGTGGTGTTTTTGTATCTGTGTTATATTTAAAAATTAAAAGTATGTAACGAATATGTGTATACCCTAAGTTATCATGCACAAAATAAAGCGTAGAAGTACTACTTTGCAAGCTATGCAAAGATCTTAATTGGAAATAATACCTTGGAGTCAGATGACAATTTGGCAGTTAGGGAGAATCGGGATTTTACAGAAAACATAAATTTGTTTTGTTAAATGTTATAATACTTTCACAACTTGCAAAAAACTAACAGTAATTCATGGTTGAAATTATTGCAAACCCATTTAGTTTTTATACAGGACATGATTGTTTTTCGTCTTATATTTGTTTTCAATTAGGTTGTTTATGGTAAATAAATTGAATTGATATTCTATTTAAAATCTACCTACCCAAGTTAGAGTCATTCAACTAAGTCGTGGAATCTGCTTATTTATCACGTGTAACACTTTTATTACACCTTTGTCATGGTTTTGACAAACAATTACACAGTTTAACATTTTTATTATGAGTTGACTTTGTACAAGATACTGTTGATTTCTTTACTGCATGATAGGGAATAATCAATGATTAGATAATATAACCAAATAAAGAATACAAAAAAGTTTTCACAATTAGAACTTTCACTAAGACAGATAAGTTTCGTTTGTTCCACACACTTCCATTTTGATTTTTTTTGTTGATTTTTTTGCTTTATCAATTGTTGATGTTCATGATTTATTTTCCAGACGTCGGTAAGGAATGTATCAACGTGATTGCATCCCACAACGCTAATGTCATATGACCTATATGGTCTCAGAGATTAAGTACAATGTACAGTTGTTATATTCACTTAGATCCACAAAGATGTGCTGAAAACATGCCTAAATCGAGTCCATCGCATTTTCGAAGGGCAAATTATTACCGAACACTTTCCTCCAGGAGTTATATCAATTAGCAAACAGGTATACCCTCATTTGCGTAAAGCGAACAGAAATGGACAGAAGGCGAGACTTGTGTGCGATAAGCTGTATTTTGATAACAGGCGTGTGTGAAGCTGGATGAAGTTAGCAGTGGGTTAGTTGTTCGTTATTCGAAAAACGAACACTGTGCTAGCAGGGGGTTCGATTTTCGAACCCTCTGCTAGCGGGGGATTCGATTTTCAAACCCTCTGCTAGCAGAGGATTCGTTATTCCATAATTTGTTCCATAGGCCTTCATATTTTATCCTCAAAGAGTCCCACACTCTTGGCGGAAAAACATTATACTACACCGTCAACCTTTGGGATAAGAATTGACTGAAAAAATATCAGGCCGAGAAGCGCTTACTGCGGGCTGACATTTTCCAAAACACCGTCAACACTTTTCGTTAACAAAAACGAATCTTCTTCTAGCAGGGGATTCGCTTTTCTAACCCTCTGCTACCATAGTATTCGTTTTTCGAACCCTCTGCTAGAACAGTATTCGTTATTCAATTGATTTAGCCCACTGGCTAACGGCTGGATGTTTCAAGCATAGTCATGGTGTCTTTGCTTAGTACTGTAAGAATAGTAATCTTCTAACGGAGGAAAACATTTTCACATTTTATAGTTGTGTACCCTTGAGCACGGCGTTAAACACCAATCAATCAATTGATTTATAATCCGAGTGCAATTGATATTCAGCTATGATTTATTGAATTTGTTGTCAAGATAGGATTCTCTTGAGTTTGTTAATAATGTAGTAAGTTTATTTCGATATGTTATATATTATACTTTCATCAATGAGTATTAAAGTGTTCACGGTAAATTCTGTTCTTATGCTGAGTTGATACTTAAATTACTGGGGTTACCCTAGGCTTAATTACGGGATATTTGGTGTATCCACGAAACGGGAAATCCATTATTGTAAATATTATTAAATATATTAGTAACGGTTTCCATGGCATTGTTTACATTTTCTGTATCGATGCCATCGCTCCAATTTGTTCTTGTGACTGTATTTATAAATACATCTTTTTGAAATAAGATAGTTTGTGTGTGATGTGGTTTGTGGCAGGGCTTTATGTACACTGATGATCAGGATATGTGTCTGTGAGAAGTATACCGGCGGGTAGATGATCTTCATGGACATTTGTGAATATGTTATTAATGGTAGTTGCTGTTTGGAATATGACGTGGGCGGGTTTGGTTATTCGAGGGAAATCTTGATACCATTTGATTAAGGAATTCATCGGAGGGGTTATGACGTGGAGTTTTAAATAAGTCAGTATTAAAATCACAAAGCGAACTTAATTTTCGGTTGTTGGGAATTTGTTGAAGAAAATATTTGTCCATTAGGGCATTGAATGTCTTTTCAAGGCGGACGATAGTGATTGTATATACTACGTCCACAAAAAGTAACTCAGCTGTTTATATGGCTTATATCTTCCATAAGAGTACATGATTTAACAGAATTATTTACACCACCCCCTTGTTTGGCTGAGCTGGAGAGAGAATATGGAGTATACCAGGATAATTCACACAGATGTTCAGTATGGGAATCTGGCCAACTTCAGAAAGCCGAAAACTATAAAATCATGGTTAAGATTATTAAGTTAACCAGAAATTGCATAGTAGCCCTGACAGTATGGTCACATGGGGCCATTAAGGGGCCAACATGGGCAAATGTCATGGCCCTTATCGGTCCCAGATCGGGCTGCACCCGGGGCGGATAAGGGTCCAAAGATGATCTTCATATGTGGGGCCCATATGGGTTGCTTCCAGGTCCCTTATGGGAGCCTTAAGGGGTTATGGGTCTAAGGTGGGGAAAAGTGGGGCTAGCAAATTAGGGTTAGATAGCTGTTATATTATCCGGGACCCATATGGGGTCAATCTGAGCCTGTGGACTAGGGCTGAATAACAATGGGCCCCATATGTGGGGGGAATCTGGGGCGATATGAACCCATGTACCCGTCATTTACCCACATGGGCCCCATGTGACCATACTGTCTGGGAATGTGTTGCTAATCGTGCGTTCACACTTAAAACATGAAAATTGTCCGTTAGACGATATGGAAATAGAAGACAGTTCATAGAAATAAGTAAAAAGTATTTACATTGGTATGAATTGATATTAGTCCAGTATCGCAGTTGGTGTTCGTTGTCATTGGCAACAGTTTTACAGTTGTCTACATGATACCCTTCTATTGGATTAAACCACATATTTTCTATAATGTTAAGATTAACAATTTCTGTCAAACAATCCCGGTAACAGCTGTCGAGGGAGGTAAGACGATTGGCAAGCAAAGTAAGTCGGTTCAGGAAAATGTATGACTGGCGAAATTTGCCAGATTATCGTCCCCGTATCTGGGACCGAACCATTTTACCCATATATAGCTCTTCTGCTTAAATCTGGTGTTTAAATCTGTGTAAACCTAAAAAAAAGCGACACAGACCCAGTGTCTCTGATAAATCTTTCTATGTATAAATTGTAGGTCCCTTATACCTGCATTTAAAACCAGATCTAGAGCTTCTCTGAACACTTGCCGTCTGGGATGCTCCATTAAACAGACATGAGACCTGCATATATTGATTTTTAAATCAAAAATAAATCAACAGCGCAATCTCGCTAAATTTAGCTATTCAAACTGTCTTTTTGAGATTACCGTTATACATGACAGGGCTTACGTTAGGGCGGTCCCACCAAAGCTTGTCAGGACTTTGGCCAACTGTTATTGTTACGTTTGTTTTTTTTTAATGTTTTTGAATGGTACCCCAACGTATCTCTCTGAAGCAGTTCAAACAAGACACGTAGTCAAATATTGGTGTATGGATCTGAGGTGTGCATGGGGTTTTGAAAATACTAGTCTTCTTAAAAACTACCATTGTTCTTTCTTGAGACACATTCTTGGTGTTAAATTCTCAATAGGTACAGGAACACCACGATTTAAATGAAATTAGTTCTTTTTGTGTTCTTTAGAAAGTGACCATTAACATTATTTTGGTTTTTTGGGATAACACTTAGTTAGAACAGATTGTAGTTTA
>JAUELC010014428.1:0-20400 GCA_031471745.1 Cryptochiton stelleri
CAACTGCCCCGACGATAATTGCACCGACTACAATTGCTCTGATGGCAATTGTTGCCAGGGATGGTACCCAATACAGCAAGATCAATTGTCACCGGAGCAATTGTCGGCGGAGGTATTGTCGCCGAAGAAATTGTCGTCGGAGCAATTGTCTTCTGAGTAATTGTCGCGTAGAAGTTGTTGCCAGAGCAATTGTAGTCGGAGGACTTTACGTGGATTAATTTTATACAGACGCCATATATAGATAAGCATTTGTGACAAATTTATAAGCGACACTGGTCGAAACCAGTTTGAACAAGGTCGTTATGACTAATTCACAGATCATTCAAATACTAGCCAACGGGATGCTAACTAGCTTGATGTTAAACTTAATAACACACAGGATGAAAGGTAGTGAGCATGTCATGATGGTGTATTTTAATTAGATTGGCAACGTTTAACCAAAACTTTGCCTTTTAGGATCTACACGATTATAGGTTTTTGACAAGTGTTACGTTGTTAGTCTCGGTCCGAAATTAGGCTTATCTGATCGTATTTATAAGCAATGATTAATTGTCTTGTTAAACCGTTTCCTGGTTTCCCCTCCTTTATTCTCTAATGTTTCGTTATATGTTTTTTTTTTTGTGTGAGTGTGTGGATTTTTTTCTCTAATTTTAAACATTTATTTAAATGTTGAATTTGAGGTTAGATTGTGTAGCATACGTTTGCAATACCTTCATTGATTATATGCTTTTGGTTCAGTTATATTACTGAATTTACCCTGTAGTTAAACCTTTTGATACGTTTTAATTAAATCGTTGTTCAATATCATAATTTTAAATCACGATCGATCGTGCTTGTCGATAATCTTTGTGATGAATTCATTAAAGCAAATACAAAGAACCACGGGTAATTTTAAATTAATGCTGCAAATATGTCGAAAAAATGTCCTTACAAAAACATACATAATTTAGTTATCTACGCCACACGTTAAATATCGACGTTGCATATATTTTGAACGTAAATTAGTAATATTAACTAATGACAAAATGAAATTATGTTATATATACATATAGCCATATATCCTATATCTATATCATCTTAAGACACAAACAAGTATCACTGGCGCTTTATAACTACTTATGCAAAACTCGATGGAGTCTTAAGAGAAAGTCGATGGCGTCAAAATAAAAGTTGATTGCCCTTAAAGGAAAGTCGCTTCTTTCACCAACACCGGTTGCGCCTGCAACATTGACACTTGGAGGAAACTATAACGAACTTAAACCAGTAAATCAATTGAGAGAAGGAAAAAATTCGGAGACTATGACGCCAACGATGAACAAGCAGTCTCCGTCGATGGATGGTAGACATACTCAAATCTTCCTAAGGATGGCTTTTCGATATCTCTTAGAACTCCAGTGCTCCCAACGTATATGTCGAGCTTTAAGTATATATACTTACCAACTCCTTAATGTGAGTTAACGTTTGGATAGACTCTCGATTGAGAAGATCAATAATCTTATGATAGCTTGCAATTACTTATCAGCGTAAAATATAACCGTATCGAATACAATGTGTGTATTAATAAAGACTGTAAAGACGAGACCCAAAGAACAGGCACCACCATAATAGGAGTAAATCGTAGGTAAGATTAAAAAAGAAAACATATGTTAATTGGCAACATGAACAAAGAATAAAAAAATAGTTAAAAAAAAAATGTCCGTAAACGTAAGCCTTTATTTATGTTTCTTTAACACAAAATAATATAGGATGTGATGGTGACATAGTCTGCATGTAGGTTTGTATACGATACATTGGGGGTAAGTTCGATACGTTTTGCAACTGGACTATAGTGTGAAAAAGATACCTCGTACCACTTAAATCGAAGTTAAACCTCAGATAATCCATCAATCGATATTAGAGTGTCAATGCAAAATTGCAGATAAATCTGTTCCATGCCAATATCCACCACACAAATGCCATAATTTCACGTCATATTTATGATACCGTCCTGCAGTTCCGAATCACTCTAGTTTGAAATTGCCAGAAAGTATAAGGGAAGATTTTGTGCTTTATGTTTCAGACGAATATTGCACAATGAAGCATGCATGCCATAAATATTACTTTCGTGAATGGCGGAAGCGTCCACCCAGGCAGCCTTTGGCTTTCATCATTCACGCAAGCAATGATATGATATCCAAAGTTCACTGCACACTATCATCTTGTTATTATTTTTGAAAGTGCTAGCTCAATTTGGAACTATTTCAGAACTTTAATAAAAAATTGTGTTTAGTGAATTTAAAGGTGTTATAAATAATACAATGAAAATGGCACAGTGAAGATTGAAGACCATTAAAAACGGCTTAAACGCAGAAAAAAAAGTATACCAAGATCAATAGCGGATGGCAAAGTATTTATTTAAGACAATTAAGGATTGATTCTTTTAAAACTTCAAAATCAGACAAGTTTATAAGTACATGACTTTAATACTGTAGAGTTCAATAAAACAGTGTCAATGTATCTAATTCAGATAACAAAAGAGATGGTAAGTATGTGTACCTAATAATGTCCGGCATATTGATCGAGAAAATGGAAACACTGAGCGCTATGAACAGCCATCTATCGGAAGATTCCCGTACTATCAATGAAGTATGTTGGTCCATACTTATATTCAGTGGAGAATCCATAAACACTTATTCTGTCAAGATATGGCAATGTAGGGGAGAGGCGTATTAGTTGAGCAGTGTTCTTAGTTGATCACCTCGACATATCTATGCTATTATTCGTGTTAGTAGAGTAACCTCCCTTGTCTAGCCTCGCTTTGTTGACCTTCACTTTTCTACCTTCAAACTAAAATGGCGACGCGCGTTTTTTGAAAAATATTGCAGTTTTACGTTTTATTGCCATACAGACTAAAATTTTCCCTACCAGGTATGTGAAACTTATTTCTTAGTAGTTTTAAACACTTGTAATTACGAATATTGTTGATGTAATCTTTAAATATTTAGCTTTCAATTGTGTATGATTAGTACAGACTTAAAACTAAAATCTGGGTGGAATAATCATTTTGAAACAACTAGTCACAGTCGGGTTAGTTGATCATCTCAAAGTAGGGTAAGTTGAGCAGGTGATCAACTAACCCTCCATTCCCCCCAAAAAGTTATATGTGTAGCGTTAGGCCTCTATGTTGCCATTTTTTTATTGGAAGCTATTTTAAAGACTAAATTTGAGAGTTTAAGCCCTAAAGTGGATCGAGTTACATGTATAGGCCTATAGGCTCATAGGAAATTATTTTAAAATGCTGTTTTTATTCCACATATTTGCGATTTTGTATGGTTTTATGGAGACAAACAATTATATAGTGATACTCATACTGACACATGTTTTTCATGTCCTTTCACAGAATGAAACCTTACAAGAGGACAAGCAACAGAGGATGTAGCCGAGACGTACTTCTTCGGGCTGCAGAAGAATTAAAAAAGACTGGCAGAAGTAAGCAGGGTGTGGCTAAAGACTTTAACATTGATCGCATGACGCTCACTCGATTCATCAAAAAAATCGAAACAAATCCGTCAGCCGTCACTGGCTACAATGCTGTGTCGACATCACATCGGGTCTTTAACGAAGAAATGGAGAAAGAACTGTCCACACATGTAACAGATATGGCAAATATGTTGCATGGTGTTTCGAAAAGAAGGTGCCGAGAATTGGCATTTGAATTTGGACAAAGAAACAATCTTAAATTACCCAACAATTGGATCAAAGAAAAAATGGCTGGCAAAGAGTGGTGGTATGGCTTCAAAAATCGGCAGGGGTTATCAGTTCGGTGCCCAGAGGCAACGTCAATTGCACGCGCATGTGCCTTTAACAAACCGAATGCGGACACATTTTATAACAATCTGTCTGTGGTGTTGGAAAAACATAAATTTACCCCAACAGACATATATAATATGGACGAAACCGGTTGTTCGACGGTTGTGCCGCCCCGTTCTGTAATAGCAAAAACAGGACAAAAACAAGTAGGGGCTATTACGTCACAAGAACGAGGAGAAAATGTAACACTGACATATGCCATTAGTGCGGCGGGCAACACAATACCTCCAATGTTTATTTTTCCTAGGGTCCACTACAAGGATCACTTTATTCGTGGATCTCCCCCTGGGTCATTTGGAGTAGCCACTCAATCTGGCTATATGACAAGGGAACTGTTTGTAAAATTCCTTCAGCATATTGTTCAAGAGACAAAATGTACATACGAAAAGAAGATTCTACTCATTCTTGATAACCATACAACTCATTTAACTCTAGACGCGGTGGACTTTGCACGAGAAAATGGAATTGTGCTGCTCACAATTCCGCCCCACACATCACACAGACTCCAACCACTTGATAAAGCAATATTTGGCCCGTTTAAAAGTGCTTATGCTAAAGCTATGGATTGTTGGATGAGAAATAACCCGGGAAAACCACTAACAATATACGACATACCTGCGCTAGTGTGCATCGCACACAATGAAGCGTTCACACCCAAAAACATTTCGGCGGGATTCAGCAGTACTGGCATCTCTCCCTTTAATCCCATGGTGTATTCTCATATTGATTACCTAGCATCTGCTCCCACTGATCGTCAACCTGAAATTGTTGATGACAATCAACATATTCTAGGGAATGATAGGCCTACTACTACAACACCGGTTGCAGGACCATCCAATGAAGTCCCTAAAGTTGCAACCGTTTGCGAGGATAACGATAGCCATAGGCAAAATGATTTCATGACAAAAGGCATGGACCCTCCCGTAGGCCTACATGTTTCTCCTAGGGACATATTACCGTACCCTAAAGCAGGGCCAAAGAAATCTACAAAGAACAGAAAGAGAGGTGCAACTCAAATACTAACAAACACACCAACTAGAAACCAAATTGCCGACCAAGAGGCTGAAAGACAAACAAAAAAATCAAAAATAACAACCAAAAAGAGTTTATTTAAGCCTGCTAAGAAAGCGACAAAAACCCAGTCTTCATCTGATTCTGAATCAGACATTGATATATCATCTAGTTCGGATGAGGAATACGACATTCTCGAAAATGACTTGATAGAGGGAGATTTTGCAGTAGTGCGAGTGGCTGGCAAATGTCGCACTTTAAATTTCATCGCCAGGGTGGATAGCATCGATGACGAAGACGACTACGACGGGGTGTTTTTAAAAAAGCTTAAATCAACCAATGAAAGTGACAATTTATATATTCCAAATGAAGAGGACGCCGAAGGTTTTAGAAAAGAGGACGTCGTTATTAAACTACCGACTCCAAAAATAGTTGGAGGTTCGAAGCGCAAAGACTGCCAGCTGAAATTCCTTTGCGATTTAAAAAAATGGAACATTATGAAGTAGAATAGGCCTAGTGAACATATTGCTTTCACGGTTTTTTGTGTTCAATGTTGTTTAACATTTCTCTCTCAACATTACACTACTTTTGTTTTTACTTTGAATAAAACTTTTAGCAAACATAATTATACTTTTTATTTTTTTTGTGGCCCTAATTCTTCAATAAATAACTCCTGATCAACTGACCCTACCCAGGTGATCAACTGACCCGACGAGAGGGGTCAGTTGATCGTTTTGAGTTGCCTTTTTAAAACACCTTTTACAAATATAATAAACAGCAAAACTGATTTCTTTCCATGCCAAAGTCAACCTAAGATATGTATCTAAATTTGCATAACAAATCCACTTTTCTATATTCAGTTGTTATCCTTTAGTCTTCAAAAGTATGAAAATGTGCTCAACTAATGCGCCTCTCCCCTATTAGTAACTCGTCTAAATTTGTTGGCATGAGGGTAATTGGTTAGTTGGCCTGGAATTAATTTAACATATATAAAAACAAATCATTGACAAATATATAAATGTTGTACATCAGTGGAAGCTCAACTTCTCAAACCAACATCTACCTCATTCAATTGTTGATGAAAGTTTTGACAGCCTCGTTAATGTGAGAAAAAGTTTGGATATACCCTCGATTGAGATAATCAATACTCGTGTGTTTATACGCACATGATGCAATACATTGTGTCATAGACTATTTGGAGTCCGGAAATTGTAAACTCAGTTAATACTGATTTACTTGAACTTACGTCTTGGGCCGTTCGTTAGCGCGTCTCATCCAATCCAGCAAAAAAGTATGTCCCGTTTGTGTTCTCGACGTCGATTACCGTCAAATATGACTATTCAATTAATGGGGAACAAACATTGGTCCCAGTGAATGCCATAAACATCTGGGCCTTACTTTTAATAGCCTTGGCAACTGGAAAAAACAAAAAAATCTAAAAGATTAATTTAGTGTGCTGACTCACTTTCTCGGACTGACCACTTGCTGGTTGCACACCGAGAGGGGTACAATGGGGAAATAAAAGGCCTACTTTTAGGACATCTTCTGCAAACACATTTGTGATTGGTGAAACTGTTTTAATGAAATAGATCAATATCTTACAGTATCGAAGACAAAAACGAAAAGGGCAGTGATTGTGTTGTTTTAGTGGAGAGTCTACACCAGCTGGTCTCAAGGCAGGAAGTTATATATATATATATATCCACTCATCCATTGAAGGGTTTCAACATAATCATATACGTCTAGACTGAGTACTTTTGACGTTTCTCAGTTTCCATCATGCTGCAATTCAGTGGAGTTTCTGAATAAGTTCTATAGATGAAATGTATTTATATTGAAATATATATTTTAGGATTACATCAGCAAAATACATTTCCTTGTTAGAATCATGACAAGAAGTGAGCTGCGCAAATATAAATTGTATTTTGTTTCAAGTAAACGAAAATGGTTTATTTCGATTTCGAGAAAAAAAAAACGTTGTTATAATTTAAGAAGTATTCACGATACATGTACTTTTTCATTAGCATAAGCATGATGTTTTTAATATTAAAACTATATAGGTTTTTGTCAAATTTCAATCTTTAAACTGATTAGATCTTACGTTATTAGATTTGTTTGTTTGCTTCCCTGTGTCCCTGAGTTTCCATAACTGAAAGAGTTATACAAAAGTGAGATGCTAGAGAAATGTAAAAAAACAAAAAAACAAATGGAGTGATACTAAATGCACTCACAAAGATAATTATTTTAAAATAAAACAAGTCCTTCATTCAGGCGGCCGTTGCTACGAGTTGCATTTAAAAATGTATCTTCATCGATCTCTGTCTGTACTGTCAGATATACCATCCGTACACATTATAGTCCCATATAACATTGAGGCAATTCTATTATAACGATTTATAATATAAATTGTGAAATCTTATTATTAAAACTTTTGTATTCGCTAGAATTTCTAAATATCGTTTGTGGAATAAATCTGATTAAGATTCAACATTCGATTAGCTGGAAATGCCAATAGATTTGTATCTTAAAATTAGCGTTAATGGAAATGAGTTTCTTCTTGTCCATTTCATTACTGACGATATATCACAAAAATACCAGGTTCATTTTATTGTTCCACACATTAGAAATATTGAAATTCTAATAACGTTTATGATTAATAGTAAACTTACTATTTTCGTCACGTCTTACTTTTGTAAGAACACTAAAGACAAATGAAATATCTATAATACGGGAGCATGTTAGTTGTCAATTATAGTATTTACATTTATCTAATACATCCACAACTAAGTGCAATCCACTTACATAACAATGCTTCGAGAAAATGTACGTGTTGATAAGAGGCCTGCGATAGAGAAATGTTCTGAACTAACTTAAACAAATCTTTTGTCAACATAGAGGAGATTGTCGAAACTGTTTTCTTGAAATCGATTAATATGTTAAGTATTGACCATAAAAACGAAAAACTTTGGAATTGCGATGTTTTCGCGGAGTCCAAGCAGGATGGTTTTACGGGTGTAAGTGGAACATTATTTATCTTTGTGTCAGTGTCCGTTTACATCGAAAAGAAATGATCTCTAGATCTAGATTTTAGTGCTATTTACGTTTCTCGGTTTTCTATAAACCACACATCAATGAATATCCTGAATAAGCCCCATGGATTACTTTATGTACATAGGCGTACCTTTTTACATTCACCTAGATACTAATTTCACCAAACCAGAGTTAACGCAATACTTTAATATAGAAAACCATGGAAGAGAAGCCTATATAAATGTGCTAGGTATAGTTATTTTCATTTCGTTAAAAAAATAAAAATCGGTATTGATCTGGATAAATGTAACTATTCAAAAAATATTTAAAAAACGATATCCAGTTATTGGGCCCTTGTCATCTGGTTATTCATATAAATATTATTTGAGATTGTTTTATTTGCAATTTTCATATATATTTTTTACTTCGTTGTCGATCCCATCCTCATACATAACCCAAATACACTATAAATACGGAATAAAAAGGACAATTGTCAAGTCAGGCTGAACTTTTACAACATGTAGTCACAGAAACACAGTCACATGTTCACACTATATTGTTAAACAGATAAAACGATTAAGTACCAAAACAAAAGGTAATTTGTAAAAGCGTAACACCACACTTCCCTTTCGCTACATACATTAACACACCAATGGTGTCTTGTTTCAAGTGAATGGAGGACAACATTTCTTTGAAATAACAAACGATAAATCATTTCTGATATTAGATGGGTGTTAGCCTATCAGTTATCTATAAAAAGAATAGTTGTTAAAAACACATAGTTAATAACAAAAAAAGACGTGATTTTTGCGTGTTTCCTAAACATTAACAGTGTTATGTTCCTCTATAAATCACAACGGAACTATCAGTCATAGGTTAAAAATCAATAAAACTAATTGTAAAAAAGATCACTCTCCATGTTAAACTCGACGTGACCAAAATGTTTATTAGAAATAACACATGATAACAAGACTGTTAATAATTGAGTTGGAAAAAGTACGGAGAATATTTTCTAGATATTACTTATTACGTTACGTGTGTACACACATTTTTTTCTTCATTTGAACTCTTATAACTTTTTGTAACTGCATGTACATTAGTTACTAATGTTATTATAGCTAGATTACTGAAGGCTAGTTCTGGTACAAATCTTACATGAAGATTTGAACTCCAATTGGCTGGAAATACCAATAAATCTATATCTTAAATTGGTGGTCATTAAATTTGAAATTATTTGCTGCCCATTACATTATTGCTAATCTGCAACAATAACAAGTTTTATTTCATAAATCTATGCGAAAAAAAAAAAACAGGCATGTTATAAATATTAAAATTTACTGTTTTTAACGCGTATGAATTGTTTAATAACAATGTAGATTAATTAAGTACTGGAGACAAGTGGCCATGCTAGCAGTCAAATATTTTTTTAGCACGATCATCTGTTATGTTCAGCCTCCTTCTAAGGGCAGCATGTCCCGGGCCTGTTCCTGCTGTCTTTACAAAGCACTCACTGAGTATTATTTTTCCAACCGAGCAAAAAACTTCACATTTGATGGTTGTGTAAGTAGGGCTAGTTACTGTTGCTGTTCAACGCCGCCATATTAATGAAATACCTTTGAGCACGTAACTCTCTGACACGACGTTGCTGGGATAAAATAATCTTGTATACTAGATATGTGGAACGGAAGAATGTTAGGACTTCTTTTTAGCAATATTCTGAAAACACACATGTTATTTTTTTATTGAAATCGATTTATATCTTGAAGTAATTAAAGTAAAAAACGAAAAAAGCAGGGGTTGTGTTGTTTTACCGGCTAATGTACGCAAGCTGGTCTCAAGATTGGAGGGTGAAAATATTTGCCTTTCCACCCATTGATCTGTGAGTTTAATTTGAACTAACATAATCTTTACATTTAGATATGAGTTGCGTTGGATTTTTCTCAGTTTTCAAAATACAGAGTTTCAGTGGAGGTTCTGAATAACCTCGATATTTTTTTTATATATTCACATAGGCGTACATTTTTAAGTTCACATCAGTTCATGATTTTGCTTATTAGAAGCACGACAAGACGTCTATATATCAGTGAGCTGAAAAAAAGGTGTTTCCTTTAGATAAAATAAAAGAAAGTTTTAATATCGATGTTGATTAAAAAATATAACATTAATAAAAGCTATCGCTGCTGCAGCATCAACTTTGACATGATACTATTAATATTAAAATTATATCAGTTTTTCTCTTAATTTCTTTTGTTTTGTTTATTGTATCATTGTATCATTTGTCCGTATAATTCACTACCGATTGGCTTATGAATTACTGAGACGCAAGAGAAATGACAATCTGTCGAAAAACCTTAAATGATATAAAATGCATACACACTGCAGACAGTGTATGTTATACTGGGCAAAGTTCTTCATTAAGACAGCCGTTACTATGAACTAGATTTACATATATTTTCTAACGAATCTATTTACGCTGTTGTGTCACAGAGTTTCTGCGTGTGTTGATAATGACACCGTAAGAGGCTATAACAATGGTCTGAGGTATAAATGGTCAGCTTTCTTTGTAAATACTGTAGTCATTATTTGACCAGGCGCCGCTGAACATTTGACACCATTTGTTAGGATATGACGTCATAATTTCAATATGGCGGCGGGCCCTTGTCCAATAGTACGCTCCGACTTGTATGGGTTTATGTTCATGCATTACCACAAAACAACCGCCGTCCAAAGTCGTCATGAAATCAAAATAGATGGTAAACAATATATTAATTTGTTTGCGATATTTGATATGAAATTAAGTAGGTTAATGTGCGCATTTCACAAAGCAATCAATCATTTAGAGCTCGATATTTTGGGGGTTCAGACACTAACAACTATTAAAGAATATACCCGCAATGTCTTCTCCCTGACATCCAGTACATTGATGTGTTTTATTGAGATGAACCAGGCACTGATGTCGAATGTTCCACTTTCATAGATCATTTGTATGATCCGTATCAGGAATTTTCTATAAAAACTCGAGACATTCACGAAATCGTTGATAAACCCATCAATATATACATAACACATCAAAAAATGTAGTCAGGGACGATTTTACCGGGAATTTCTTAAGATTGGCTAGGTTGAAGAATACAATTATTCTTGCAAAATGATAATTCATTTAAGTGAAATAAAGTAATCTTGCAAACAAATTCTGAAAAAAATCTCCTAAATATGTATATTGCATTTTATTAATATTACAATTATATAAACATTTGTAATTTTATACTCAATTTCGTTTTGGTTCGTTTTGCGTTCATAACGGGTTAACAGCTTAAAAGCTTTAAAACCTAAAACACATTCTAAAACAAATAAACCATTCGCTACTATCTTGAAGATGAATTGGAGGAAAATGTTATATACAAAAACAAAACAGATTAAAGAACAACAAACCAGTATAGTAATGAAGGTACAAACTTTTGGCAACTGCTATTGTAGAAATCAGCACTATTGCGTTTCGTTTCCACACTACCTGAATCTCACTCATTTATTTCTAGATGTTCCAACATTCGGCCTGGTAGCTAGAACATCATGTCTTAACTTCGGAGAACATCAATTGAATATTTAGTAAGTATATAGAACCTTCCTAGATCAGGAAAACATGTTGGAGATGGCTTTGCCACCACCCCTTTCCCCGTACATTTTCCAAACAGTTTCACGTTCACTGAAACTGTATATTGAGTATAATCTCGTTTGTGGTGATAGTTGACGTTTGTCTACGTGCTTGAGAGATGGGATTTTATTTACCACGTTTTTTAAACACTGACCGCAAAATGAAAGACAAAATGTGCCAAGGATGGACTTTTGTTTTGTTCTATTAAGGACAACTATGACCTTAACAACTCGTTACATGCCTCTTGATTAGTTTTGTGTAACAACTTTGCTCTCCTGCTTACGGTCTTATCTCAGTAAACACAGAAGAAAAGATATGTTTGTACAGTCTCATTTGTTCTTTGATTTTCATCACAGCTGGGTGTGCTGATGCATGTATAGCAGTGCTGAAATCAGTATTCCTATTCGTCTCCTTGTACCCGACCATTTTTAAGCTTGGATGAAAAGCCGCGTACTTTTTTTTTATTGTAGGCTGGAATATTTTTCAGTTTACAGTTGGAGCTATCTATCGCACAATATATTATCAAACGGGTTAGATGAGAAACCTTATAGAAATAAAAATGAATATGCCTGTTGGGTTGCTTATAATTAAACGAATAGCGTTTATATTTTATTTCAGTTGTTAATATATAAGCTGCTTACTATTATGGTGTGGATATTTATGACTATTTTTGTGCCCGGAACGGCACCATACTCTTCACGCAGTTGTTGCTGTTGTTGTTGTTGTCGTTCTTGTTGTTGCGCCTTTTAAATTTGATATTCAAATGACACGAAAGCTAGATTGATTATTCCTCGGAAAGATATAATCTATTGACGTTCTTCCATTTTATGATGTACATGTCAGGCATATATATGTTATGTGTGATTAATCTTGGAAATATATACATATATATACATATTTATTGACCTCCTTCACAGGAGAAGATATAAATAAATAAACACTTTCATATGACAAGGAATAAACAACTAAATAAATAAATAATAAAACAACAGACAAGAGGAGAAAGACAAGGAAACCATTAGAGCCAAATGGAATCAAAAGTCTGAGTTACAATAAAGATATCATATTGCCGTTTAATACTATACTTTTAATCATTTCGGCTCTCGAAAGGACTATTGAGGACATTACGGTATTTCCGTTCGTATCAATGTTGTCCCTTTTTCCAATGTGGGTAGATCGACTAAGTGAATAATTCCAATAGAACCATTGAATACTAAGATGACAGCTCTTTATCACTTGGAGATACATACAGTTCCGGGTCTATCGTTCGACCGCACTTGTTTTCCTGTAACTACGGACTATAACTGTTTGATTTTCAAACCTTCGATTACCGCTGGTTACGGTCAAACACAAGGATCTCAAGTTTCCAGAGTGCTTCGATTATCTGGAGGAGAATAGACCCTTATTATCTGGAGGAGAATATACCCTTATAAGTCCCCATGTTTCAGTCAAGACAGAGTTGGTCCATGAACAGAACGGAAACGCTTCCGTCACAGTAAATATGCGTCCACTCTACTGATGAATTAGGTCTTTCATTCAGGATCTTGTCCCACACAAATAGTCGAGATATCCCTCCAACCCCATGAGTGCATTATAAATACATATGTTTAAAAATCGGCTAATTTATTATTATTTATTTGAGAGTTTGTTTCTTCCTTTTCTTAAAATAAAGCAGCCAATAAACCTTCAAGTAAATGGGTTATACAGCAAGTAATTAGCGCAATAAACAATTAAAACACTATAAACCTATTGGTTTCTGATCATCAGCTCTCTGTCGAAAGACATTGCATTAACCTGACATATTATTCCGTGGTATTACCATCTTTTGCTATTAAAAGATAATCACTAAAATGGATATGGAGCCGCCTTATCGTATTCTCTAATGTGCTTTTATTAGTATTTGAATAGTTGTAACACATATGGCAGCTTTTGGTTTTAAAACTCGTCTATCCGTCATTCCCTGTGGAAACCGCGAACAATTTCCACACTTTTTTCGCAAGTTTTCAGTAGATTTAGCGGCAATAGCGTAGGCAGCTTACTAATAAAACTTACAGATCAAGTTTGAGGTTCGCGCATTTTATTCCATTTTACACATACTATTTATCCTAGAGTTTATGTAGAATGTGAGATGATTCAACGCCTATCAACTTATATTTAAACAATCGACTCCGGGGCAGTGTGATTAATCTTTGGAAATATGTATCGGTATAATGAACACACGGTGGTATTAAAATAATCGATCAGAGTGGAATGAATAACTAACAAAATGTAAGCGACAAAATATATTTCGATGTCAATACATAACTGTAATGGGTGTTTTAAATTTGTCAATACTGCAATTATGATGGAATTGGATTCATGCCTAGATTCATTGTTATTCATAGAAATAAAAGATTTGTCCAAAGAAATCATAATAGTTTTCAATAAATCTGTCGATCTGTGAAAATAGTCTGTCAATATATGTCTGTCTTTAAGAGGTATTTTCACTAAAGATCTAAAGAACAAAGTTAAAGTAGGAATTTTCGACAACGGGTAGAAGAAAATGGCCCCAGTTGCAAATAATCAGATTGCAAACGTATAGGCTATTTTTGATTTAGGGTCAAACAATTCAAAACGGGAAAGCGAAATGTATTACAAAATCTTTTTTCAAATATCAGTTTGATTAACTAACAAAATAATTGTATAAAAACAAATAGTGATAATAAACTAACGATTAATTGCTTTAGTCGGTTTTGTTCAGTGAGAGATACAAATGGAAGAAATACTGGAGGACACAATCAATAATTGAAATCATGTTGATTGCCTAGCCAATTTACATTACTTGTTGGGCTATTTTGGCCTAAATCCAGTTTGAAAATGTTTGTTTGTATATCGAATACTCTCATATGTCGGGACTTCCTATGGTGTGTCCTCTTATTGCATAAATTAGGTTCATGATCCACTTTAAAGTTGTTTCAATCTTAATTGCCTTAATCAAACAATGTAATTGAACGGCGTGTTTCTATTCTGTTCAGTGCATGGTTGCAGCAACAAGAACAACATGGTTTAGACTCCGTATGCCATGGGGAATACAGCAAAAACCATGAACAGTAAACACAATGCCAATTGGTTTGTTTGTGTGTTTGATTGGGGTTTTACGCAATACTTAAGGTTATAAACTCATATGATGGTGCGCCAGTCCAATGAGTGACGGAAACCACCTCGGATCCCACTGGCAGCAATCAATGACAAGATGCAAGACAACCACAGGACATAACAGGACGCCACAACAGATCGGCTTTGAGTTGATCATAAGCTCAGAGAGCACCAGGGCGAAATAAAGCTCCATCTAACCACCGGCCATGGGGAATAAAGCAAAAGCCATGACAAGTAAACACAGCTCAAACTTTTACACTATCGATTGAAACACAGCATCAGAATGCCTTGTCAAATCTATGTAAACCTGTTACAAACATAGACACGTATTAAAGTGAAAAGATTGGGAACGGGTGCTGCGGAAAACATTGTGTAAATGAAACCAAATTTGATTATTTCCTATATCTAAGCCTCTTGACCTAAAATAATGTGTCTATTCCAAACTCAGGGTTGATGTGTCCGGATTCAAAATGTTGTGCTCGCTTAATGGAATCTAATTTGTAGAAACCTGAGAAGTTCTCTTTCGAATATTAAGTAAATGACAGGATAGTTCATAGAATACATGGCAGTTGCGTCCTTTACTGGAACAATCTAGCTAAATGAATTTCCAAGAATAAATAAAACAATCGTTTCTCATCTAGTTTTAGGGTTTTCCTTGAAAACAAGGCAACTTTGATTAACAAATATATTTATACTACATGTCTGGAATTTGATTGTAAATATGCATCTCTGATGCAATCATTATGCCCATGACCCCATAGAGATGAAACATGCGAAAATCTGTATTTGCTTACTATTGGTTTAAAATCGCTCTAATATATGCTGAATAAATGTCCTGAGCACAAACTATGTATTGGAAATCTTGGTTTAGCTTAATTGCGATGTATGCAATACTATGGAACGTATGGATTAGGGGATTACATTTAGTTACTCAAATGATTTCCATTTTACCAGTACAAGACGACCTTTCAATGGAATTAACCAAACTAAGAAGATCTATTTGTTCTCACATGAATGCGGCTATTTATTCAGATCTTCGACGGCAGTACTTTCTGACTGGTTGATTCAGAGATGTTCTATATATATATTTTTTTAAATTATTTGTAATTTCACAGTGTAACACGTTTACGACTATACAATATTAGAACAACGGTTGACCCATTATTTTGTGTTTACATTGATGTCTTCTTTCAATCGCAGTCTTGGTGTTCGCCTCAAACGAGGTTTACATGATCAAAACATACGACGGGATCAACTCGCTTTTCACAGAAAGGCCAAATTAACCCATATCTAACTTGTACATTGGTAGTCTTTATTCTATACATTTTGTTACATGGCACAGTGTAGCTGCGGAGACCTGTAGCCAATTCGTGATACTGAACAGCGATACTGAGGTAAGGTGCTAATTTCTTCTATTCATTCTCCAAAGTCAGATCTGATTTGGATATTCGATACGTTTACATGACACAAAAGCGCCTATAGCTAGACACAGTGGTACTATAACTAAATATTGATCTCGGCGAAATAAAACAAAAACACATTCGCCAGGCTTATAGATCACATATCTACCAACTATGCGCAACAAATAGGATCATATTTTCTAAAATTAGTTTTTGTTTGTATTAGATAGATATAGAAGATATATATAATACCCTGTAATTAGCTACAGCAGAGGTAAAAGTTGATGGCGGATCTCTAACTGTATACAGTAGTTTGATAAAGTTCCGATAGAGATAATAAGACACCGCAGGATGCTATGTCATATCGAAAAACCTTGTGACACTGGACCGCCAGACTAGTTACCAATGCAAATTAATTTAACATGTAATGCGCAAAGCGGAAACTGCCAGTATCTGGGAAACGATAGTGCTTTAGATTCAGCATAAATTATAAACTTAACTAATTTTTGTTACCCACAGTAAACAATACTTTAATTGCAGAATGTGGGTTTGAAAACAGTATAATATTTCGGCAATTTCAAGAGATACAAAGCTAAATGAAATCTAACTATCAGTTTGTAATAGATTGCTGATTATGAAGATTGTTATGTTTTCTAAATTGAGTATCTGAAAGCGATTTTTTTTCTCAATTTCTATTTAAGTTACAGTTAAATAACTGTTAACAAAAATAACTGCTGGCTGATTTAGCACAATTTCTGTATCGATCAATATCCGCCCTTAAATAACTGTTAGGTTGTCAAATTATATTATATATGCAACTTATTTAAAACGAAACACAGTCCACTTGTTTAACTCTTAGTCTATGGCAGCTCAATCTCACCCATTTATTCTCTATATTCATACAGGTCATAACAGTATATATATTTTTTAATTAGAACATGTGTACAGTATATGTTCTTGTTTTAAATCGACTCTGGTGAAGCTGATTCGATGTACGTTTGACAAAATTTCCGCATATTCGATTTCCCGTTTACAGTCATTCATCAAGAAGTTCCATTAGGGATAAAACTGATTGATCTTTCGATCAAAAATAGTTTTTTTTTCATCTTCTGGAAAACCTGAATCAATAGCTCGGTTTATAGAAGAAGAGAAAAGTGTGTTAGTTCTGGTTGGTAAAAGCTGTAGAAAACGCCCTTCACTAGTAAAATCGAAACCCTTTGACGGGCTGTCAATTGAATGCTTACTATTTTTAGAATGTCACTTATTAACCTCTACGAATTAAGTCAATTGCGTTTCTAAAGTTTGATTTGCTCCAAGACATTTTCATTGCACGTGTACTGACCACATATTATTTTTAGGCAAATATAGATTTCATTAGGTTGACATTACTGGCATTTGTAACGTTTTGCAAGTAAGCGAAAAGCATACAAAGTAACATCATGCGGTTGGTTTGTGAAATTGTGAGAGCGACTCCAACTAATCTTAGACGTATGTGGAAATTATCGAATATAACAAAACAATTTTAGTGAATATAGATTTAAACTGAAATATATAACTTGGCTTCGGAGCACAGGATCTCAACCTATTTGTCCCTTGAACCCTTTCCCGTCGAAACTATTCGGGATAAACACAAAATACCTATAGGTGGTTCTGGCCAAATAAAGTCCAGTGGTTAGAGCATGGCACTATTACTAGTTCCAAGCAGAGGACACATCGCCTAGTACCCTTGGTATGCCCGTAGTTCAGGAAGATCATTCGGTAAAAACAAATCGGAAATTGTGGACACTCAGTTGCGATAGGGATTGTTACGCAGCATAAATGTAGATGTGATTTATAATAACCTGTGTCCAGAAGAAACCAGTGAGTAAATATTATCTATTCTATCTGCTAAGTTTCTCCCCGGAATTTTTCAGCAAATTGTAGCAATGCTTATGATATAACACGCTAACTACACCTCTAGCTGGGCCAGCATAAGGGCTCAATGAGTTTTCGAGGATAAATAATCACATCACATTCAGTTTGTAGGATTGTACCTCACAACAAGACATATTTTATTACTTATACTACATGTCGGGAATCAGGTAGGAAAGGTTTATCTCTAATGCAATACGTACATATCAACCAATAGCCTCACAGTTGTTTTTTAACATGATATGGATGGACGAAATTGATATTTGCTCAGTATTGGTATCAAATCGCTCTTATTTGTGCGTACAAATATATTTTAGAACAAAAACTACATATTCGAAATTTGTGAGGTAGCTGGAATTGAGTTATACAATACTAAGAGACATATATAATTAATGAATTGACAACCATCAGTCAGATTTCCACTTGTCCAACAAAGGACGAGTTTACAGGGCAATAATCTAAGTAAAACTAACACAATTTATTTACCTTATCAGATCTCAGGTGGGGGGGTATAAGAAAGTCCGTTGGCGTATTGTAATCTAATTGCATCTATCTCTTCTTTTAATCGTTGTCATGCTTGTTTAATCTAAATATTTTTTTTTACTGAGACGAAAGCAAAGGATTAAATTGCATCTCTCTCGGAAACTACCATGGTTTACATTCAAGTTATAGTTAACCTTCATGAACAAAAATATATATTCATGTCAATGGTTATAATACAATTTTTAAATCTTAATTCCAGTTTTGGCGTTTTAAGCTGCATAATAATTTTGACAATTTCGATCGGTAACAATCTAAATAAGATCACATTGTATAGGACTACAAATAACGATAACTCATTGCTCTAGAGCAATATTTGTATCAAACAATGATCTATTTTTGTTTAATAAATTATAGAGGGTACATAGACACTGGTAATCATAAGGTTTGTGATCTCTTTTAAATACTTAGTTGGTTGCGTTTCAATCTAACCCACATTTAATAATATACAAATGGGTAGAAATTTAAACATTTTCTCCACTTAGTGTACGTTTACAGAAAATACAGGAAATCGATTGGATCCACGAATGATAATCTACCTTGTCGATGTTTGAATTACACTCTAAATCTAATAAATTTCATCAGAGATAAAAATGATTGGTCAATAAAGTGTTGGAATCGATTCCCGTAAATTGTTCTGGGAAACGTCAATAAAAAGCAAGACTTATACAGGATGAATCTACTTTGTTACCGCTTGTCGCATATGGCACATATAGTGTAACTGTCATAGACCATGATTTAGGGTCTGCTGTAAATATAATTGAGATGTTTACTTTTTGGGGCTGGTTGTTCCGAATGAACGTAGCTTTATGGTAATTACACTTCATGTAAGTCGACATGAATACTACACTTAGCTAGTGTTGTTGTACATAGTAATTCTTGCTAAGGCTTCGTGTAAGCGCACACGAATAAGCTGGCTTTAAGTTCATATGGATTGCTTTCTATTAGTTGCAGTCCATGTTTGCATGTCACTGTGCGTAGTTGATATATCCGTTCTATAAAAGAGGAGCGATTCCTTTGTTTGGGGTTCAGTCTTGCTATTCTCGATAGCGAGCTTGTCACTAGGCCACTTAATGGCGTTATATCGTAACACACGCACACACATTTTTGGTATTGTTTAAATAAGTACGGGGGTAGGTTTTTACACACAACCAATAAACAGCTTGTGCTGGCCGGGGTCGGTTGTGACAGTGATCAGTAGGATTTAGAGGGCGACCAAGTTTTTCTTGGTCAAAATACTAACTCGACCCAAAAAATCTTGGTCACTTTTCCGACTAAATTTTTCTTGGTCTCTGGGATCAGTAGGATTTGGAGGGCGACCGTTTTTCTTAGTCAAAATAATAACCTGACCAAAAATATCTTGGTCACTTTTCCGACCAAGTTTTTCTTGGTCCCTGGGATCAGTAGGATTTAGAGAGCCACCAAGTTTTTATTGGTCAAGATGATATTGACGAAATACATCTGGGTCAATTTTCCAACCAAGCTTGTGTTACTCACTTGAATCAGTAGGATTTGGTGTGTGACAGATTTTCTTTGTCAAGATACATGCAGTTTTAGGTTACTTTATGACCAAGTTTTCTTTGGTAAAGTACGTATAGGTAGAATGTCCAGTTTTTCTTGGCCTGTTAGAAAAAATACTTAACAAAACTTAACAAGTCAAGTGAAGAATAGGTTTAAATTGTATAAATATCAAAGAATAAAAAAGGATGAATGTGAGCCTCTTGTTTCTGTAGCTATATACTTCCAATGAAGACGAATGCAATGAACATTTGTATTTAAAAATCCTCGAAGTGTAAAATATTCCATTTGAAATTGGCATACAGAGCCCACTGTTCTCAAATTAATAATGCACTCCAACAGGATGGTGATCTG
>JAUELC010014539.1:0-13237 GCA_031471745.1 Cryptochiton stelleri
CCCCCCCCCCCCCCCCCCCCCCCCCCCCCCCCCCCCCCCCCCCCCCCCCCCCCCAGATATACACATCGTACTCATGCATGTACGGCAATCACAGAAGGTCTCCAATACTTGTGTAACCCATAATCAATGTAAACCATTCATCAGTGATTTACCATTTTCTTGGTAAAACTTTGACCAATCTGATCCTTCCTATCTTTTCCAGATAAACAGTGTGTAGTAGGTAGTATATATTGTGCAGCACTGAACATGTGTTTTGAGAACTCCACCCGATGTGATGGGAATGAAGACTGCAGGGATGGGTCAGACGAGGCAGCTTGTACAGGTAATACAACAACAACAAACATGTTATATCCGGATTTAGGAACTAAGATCGTTACAGATCAAAGAGATAATTCTGGATTTAACATTCTCAGAATCTTTTCTACCAGACACTGGCAATGCAAATTTGGCATATAAATGAGATACCCTTGAAAACAATGTTATGTACTAAACAATAAGAAATTAACAAAATAATGTCCTAACCGACCTTACAAACAAGAGAAATCATATATGGAATTCTGTTATATTTTACCCCATAAAAAAGATGATGCATGTCAAAGACAAAATTTTTATTCTGAGCTGTTCTTCAACATTCAAAGAACATATCTTATCAAATGTTATGTACCAAGCAATAAACATAATGTCTTAACCGACCTTACAAACGAGATAAATCATATATGGAATTCTGTTATATTTTAAAAAAAAAAGAAAAGATGATGCCTGTCAAAGATAAAAACTTAACAAGTTATAGTGTTTGGACAATCGGTCGCCTTTCCCTAGGTGTTCATTTTCAAATGTATAATTTATTGAGGAAATGATTTAAAAATAACAATTTTATGACCAATGCACACACATAAATTTTAAGCTTCAGGTCTAAATATTTTTTCAAACTATATGATAATAAGAAGTATCAATCATCTTGTTTCCTTGTTTCAGCTTGTCTATCAAATTACTGCCAGCATGGAGGAACATGTGATGTTTCTTCTAACGGTCCAGTTTGTAGGTATGTATTTGCTAAGAATGAATATATCATGTATTTTTACAATCTTATTCCGGATAGATTATACATGTACATGGACTTATTAGGTTGTTCCAATTGTAATAATTCTGTTAAATATAACATTATTGATTTCATATTCATTTGAAGTTGAATCAGGGATGTACATATATTTGAATTAATAAACATGAAAATGATGAAAATGGAAAACAATATCAATATTACAGTTGAAACTAATTTTAAACCACCAAAAGAAAACGTAGAAACCATTGGGTCAAACTGATATGTTTTGTCCCATAGAAACATCTCAGAAAATTAGCTTTTAAGTTAAAAAGAAAATCTGATAAATGATCTATATGTTTGTTTGTCTCCAGTTGTGTGACACCTTACAATGGGAGACGATGTGAACAAGGCGACCAGGGAGATCACAAACCACTAACAAATCCATCTAACGGTATTTTTATACTCTATAAACGACTTCCTTTATAAAATGTTTGTGTTCACAGGGATGATTGAACCACCAAGTTTTATATGGTTTGGGGGGAAGAGGGGGGGGGGGGGTCACCTTGACTCATAAGGCAGTGCTCTGGCCTGCTAAACCTCCTCAATGTACATACTGCACAGGTTCAAGGTCATTGGTCAACCCTGGGTGCACAAGGGAAGTACACTGGGGCCTTCTGGGATCATGAGGTGGTTTTTAAGAACTTTCCTCTTAGTTGGTTTTCTTACAATGCAAAGTCGTCATATCAACCTCATAAACTCATAAACAAACATACACAGGCTTCTGCTATTATGTTCTCCTATATTCAAATGCTGTTTTCTCTGTTTGGTGAGCAAAGCGATGTACAAATTCTCGTCTTTTAGCTATATAAATTTTAAGTTGTCTTTTTAATTTAAACTATTGTCAGCTTGTTGTTTCTTGAAGCCCTATCAAACAAAAAAATCCATTGCATAAGAACATGACTTAAATCACTAATCAAAACTCTTCATTATTTAGAGAAACATGTAAATACCAATGCAAAATACTTACAAAATAAGTTTCTATTATCCCTGAAAAATACAAATTTTCTTTCACATCATATCCTCGTAAACTCTCCGAAAGGGGTACAATGCAGGAAGTTTTCTGTATTTTAACTTAAAGAGAATGTGATGTTTTATTGTTAGTCACGGTCTGAGTAAATTATTTTATTAAACTTTCTTCTTGTTTCAGAATTCTTCATTCATTGCATGTTGTAATAAAAATATTAAAGAGAAGGTTTCTTAATACATGTGTATCTTTATATCATTAGTTTCTTGGAGAACTCCAGTTGGTGTTGTACTTGGACTCCTCGCCCTAGCTGGAATAATTGTGGCTGCAGTATTTATTATTCGCAAGAAAAGGTACACTATAAGTTGTATTATATTGTAACTGTTTTAATGTTATGTATGACACTTGCCATTATTTTATTCCGTAAGGTTTCTTCTGGCTGATCAATTCAGAAACACTGCATCTTTCCAGACATTGCAGCTCCTGTAGTCACATCGGTTGAGCTAACCGATCTAGTACCAGTGTTCCTCTCAGTAGTATGGTTCATGAAATCAAGCCCGTCGCTTGAAAACATCATCTGTACATTATGTGGAAAATTTGCCAGTGTCTTGCAGTTGTAGGGACGCTTTCCTCTATTACTATTACTAGAATGGCAAAAATATACATGTAAATGAAATGATACATTAAGTACATGTTAAACACCAAGAAAAATAAAAGTTTCTTACACAATAAACTTACCTTCCACTGACTAATGCACTTATTCACAATTTATTGCCATACTGAAGAAAACAAATCCGATATCCCTTCTCTGGGCCCCCACCGACTCACGAGATCTGCGTACTGCCTATTATTTTCTTCAAACACTGCCTGGAGAGGTCATGTTTGTTTGTTGTTAGAGGAGAAGAGAAGAATTTTGTTAAAGAGAAATAAACATGGGATTTTGCTATGCTTGCGGAGTATGTTTACCGGTTTGGGGTTCGCCATTCAGTATGTGTTGCTGGCTGTTGTCAGATCCTCTGTTCAGCGGTCTTGGTCGTTGGAGGGGATAGCTTCATGTTAAATGAGGCCTATACAAGAGTCGGCCTGTGCAGGGTTACGGTGACAGACGTTCACCGCTGTTTAGTTCTGCAGAAGTGAAATGTTCAAGTTTTATTGTACAAAGCATCAGCCATGTGGTAGCGTACAGTTCAACAGTTAACATGTTGACAGAATTTATATTCTTTTGAACACAAATACAGCAATAAAATAACATCAATCAAGCATTGGGTATTGCCGTTTATATTTATAGTACATATATATTGCTATGATGATGGTAGCGTACGTGGTCAGGGAACGGAGTATACCATTTGAACCTGTACCCAGCTATGCAAGTATGGTGTTTAACTGTACTCCACGAACCATTTATGTAATGTTGAGCATATTATGTTTGTTCTGATCACTGGCGTGTTACCGACATGCTGGGTGAGTTATTAGAACGCCCTGGTGTTTAGGGTCTTGGTGACCGCCGATCGTTTTTTATTCACCCTGACCAGTATACCTGGTATGAGGTGTAACACATTTACAATACAAGTCATATGCTATTTAAAGCACTATCATTTGATTTTAAGCATGTTTGATATTGTAACCACCGTCTGCTTAGTGTATTTCCTGTGCGGGATATAACTAAACAGACGTTAGATCAGGATTGGGTGGTTAAATAAATAAAGTTGTAAATCTTCATAAAAGTAACCTGGCTTCTAAATTTATCAGTTTTGACACCACTGGTTAAAAACCAGAAATTAGCTGATATCACGACCTCCGTCAACTAAAGGTAAGTATTTCGCCTAATTAGACAAGACAGATAGATTAGTGTTTAATGAACTAACAGTCCTGGTATAAATAGACAAGAAAATAGCAGAAAAAGTTTATTTCAGTACAATCTTATACGCGTTCACTGCGTTCTTTAAAATATTATAGATCAAGAAGAATAGTAATTTAACAATCAGTGGGTAGCCTCGGTACCTCGTTCGTCAAAAGGCGTGTTCGTTATCTCATTCCAAGACGCGATTAGTCGGCTGTGCCACTTTTCCGTCTCTAGATCAATACATATATACTAAAGTGGAGTGTCTCGATAATTGGTTCGAGTGGAAGGTCACCATCGTATATCACTGGGTTAATAATACTGGATAAATGACATGGCAAACATCGTATCAGGGAGATGTATTTGATACAGGGCTGTTATGACTTTTCCGAGTGGATGTGTCTTCCCAGTAGTACCGTTTACCTCTTATATATTTCTCAATATCCCATACTCATATAAACCGTATTTTTAAACACTGAGTGATTGGCTGGTGAATTATTCTTAGTTGTAAATAATGTTTCATTGGTGTAGCCCTGTGTCGTAGTAATAAATCAGGGTTAATTTAAGGGTCCGCATTGATGTTTATTAATTTCTTGACTACCAATGGACTGGAGTAATTAACCTTTGGATTATTGTCAGAGGTGGCTATACCGATGAGAGTAATCAAAGATATAGCACAGACCCCTTATAATAATATAAATTACAGTTTAGTTAAACGGCAACGGTCTTTATTCATTTCTCAAAAACCAATGTTTAGACTAGTAATTAGCCTTTGATTTATTGATAGGGGTAGGAAATACCAATGAGAGAAATCAAGGATATAACACAGACCCGTTATTAATAAACAGAGTTAATTAGTGACATCTGCGTTGAGTCTTTATTTCTGAGGAATTCTAGCTTGATGTGGATGAACAGTAAATTTTTTTTAGTGGTGGCAGTACCAATGATTGATATCAGAGTTATAGCCCAGACCCGTAATAATGAAACACAGTTAATTTCATATCCGTCGAAAGTCTTCGTGTGTTCCCTGTTTACCCGTGGATATTTGGCTCGGGGTGACTACCCATGGATTTCTAACTCGGGGTGATATAATTACCAGTGAATTACTATTAGGGGTGGCAGTACCAATGATCGATATCAGAGTTATAGCACAGACCCGTCATAATAAAACAAAGTTAATTTCACGATTGCAAAAGTCTGCCTGTATATATTTATCTTGGTTATACCCGTGGATATATAACTCGGTGTTGCTACCTGTGGATTCTAAGCTCAGGGTGATTCATATGGATTCTTATCTCGTGAGGAATAATTACCAGTGAGTTATTTTTAGGGGTGGCAGTATCAATGATCAATGTCCGAGATATAGCACATACCCGTAAGAATAAAACAAAGCTTATTTTATATCTGCCGAAAGTATTTCTTGACTAGCCGTGGATATTTAGCTTGGGGTGATGACCCGTGGATTCGGAGCTCGGGGTGATCGTTGTCCCATGGATTCTTAACCTCGGGATGATTAACCCGTTTATTTATTTTTAGGGGTTGCAGTACCAATGATAGATATCAGAGTTATAGCACAGACCCGCAACAATAAATCAACTTTTATTTCACATTCGCATAAGTGTTCATTTATCTTTCAATTACTTTTTTTTCTTTCTTTTTTTTGAATTTTTCTTTCTATTTATCTTCTGTTATCACAAACAAGTGAATAATTTGTGGTTGTTGAAGTGATGGTCGGTGGCTAGAGCTGTCAGCACATTTGCAAACATGGCCGCTGATGTCAAAGTTTTGAGCTTACGAGAAAGAAAATGACTGATTATCCCTGAATGAATTACTAATAACATGAGTATATGAGAATATATTTTAGGTCGAAATATAACTATTAAAAATACCGATATTTAGACACATTGTTTGAAATGGGAAGAAACTGCGGAAATTGAAATGTCAACAAGTTAGTGAGAACAGAATTCAAGAACAACATACATGTATTCACAAACGTATCAATTCTAAACAGACACAATAGAACTCAGGTCGACAGTATATATGAACAATGTAAAAAAATATATAGTTAGTACTTAGTCTGTTTGTCACAATATATATTGCTTAATTAAGAAAATGTGTTGAGATGGGTTATTGAACAATTTATATTTTTTCAAGTCATTTGGGAAACAATAATAGTATCTTGGAATAAATTTTTTCACTAATGATCCAAACAGCTACAGATGCAAAAGAATATGAAATTCATCCCCAATGTAGCCTTCATTACCTTGGGGACGTGTTTTCGGTCTAGCTCATCAGGGCCGAGCTCTAATTTATTATTGGGAGGGATATTCTGTGTCTGGCAATGTGGGGAAACTGATCTGTCTCAATGTTTCATTTTTTCCTATAGGCCTAGATCTGTGTCGGGGAGTGATATCAGAGCGGGGAGGCTAGGCCGGGTGTCTAGGCCTGAGGCCATTATGACCGCTAGCAGTACCGCTAGATAGTCGCTCCCTGTAGTTAACGACAGGGCTGGCCCGGGGAACACCGAGCATCGTTTCCTGTCGACATGTTTTCACTACGAGTTCAGAGCTTTCTGTTCCTGTTAGTCAGGTAGCCGAGCATTGCCTTGGTCTTCCAGTTCCGGTTCCAGTGGTTATGCAACACACGGATTTCCTTGGGTCGTCCCCTGCTGTGTTTGTTAGCCAGGAAGTTGGCCAACTTCCTGTTGATCTGCATGTTCCGGTTAAAGAACAAGTCATCTGTTCAACCTGGGAGTTCCAGCTGTTGTTCCTGCATTTCCGGTACTGGTGGTTATGCAACACACAGACTTCCTTGGGTCGTTCTCTGCTGTGTTTGCCAGCCAGGAAGCTGCCAACTTCCGGTTGGTCTTCCTGTTCCGGTTTCAGCTCTTCAACCGGTGACTTCCGGCCTGCCATGTATTCCTGTGTTCCCGTCTGCATCTGGGGTAGGCCTGGGTGGCCTTTTGTTTCCAGTTCCTGTGGGGTTAGCTAGCCAGGGAGGACAGCTTCCTCTGGTCTCCAGTATTCCAGTTCGTCGCTGCAGTCTTCTACTTCCGGTCGGCATCACCTTGTCTTCCGGTTTACTTAGCACGTCCCACGGGTTGGCTTTCTCGGTTCCTTCCCAACTTCCATTTTACCATCTGGGTTAGGCCCTTGGTTTCCGGTTTGTTGTTTCCGGTGAGGTCACAGTGCCACCGGGTCGAGGTGTGTCTGTCGCTTCCCGTTTCGGTGAGGTTTCATTTCCGGTGTCGTATGGGTCGCTGTCTGATGCGACTGTCTTTGCAGCCTTTGTCTTCACTTCCGGTCTAGGGGTCGCCGTCTGATGTTACTTTTGTGTCTCAGTTAAAGTTGTTATCTTCTGTAGTCATTGTTTTGGCTCACTTGTGCATTTTCCAGTTGATGGTGGACAGCTCTTTGGCTTCAACAGGGATGTGGAGCGATTTGTGAAGTTCCTTTGGGTTGTAGTGGGCCGCAGGAAATTGTTTTTTCTGGTTTTACTCTTCGGTCGGGCAATGTCACCTTGTGTATTGCCAGGATTTTACCCTCTGTAGCTGTTTTCATTCACAGCAGGGGTATCAGATACCATGTTACTTGAACGTTATCTATTATAGAACACTGATCTTCGTCAGGTCTAGTTCGGCACCGAGTTTGCTTGGAAACTGCTACTAGGATTAGGTTATTTTTCCGCACGAGGCTAATCACACAGAGTACCGGCGCAGACTGGAGTTTTTCAAGGAGTAGAATACAATACCCTCGCGTTCAGGCCGGTCCCACCAGGCTTGAAATTCCTACATGTGGCTGCAGTATGACCCCAGTTGTCAGAGTGCCGGGCACTTCAGTTCGCGTCTCTGTGGGACCTCCTGACTTCTGTACGGAATGGGACTTTACGTAGGCGTCTACATCTCAGACCGTTACAAATTCATCTATAAGCTCCTGGGTGTCATTGAAGTCCCTAGGGGTGTTGACGCCTGATGCTTAACTTTCGTGACCTGGTGGCCTTTACCAGGGAAGGTTCTACAAGGAATATCGCTAACGCTGTTCAACCAACATTGAGTCTCTTCACCGACACATCCTTAGAGGAGTGGAAAGCCCATTTGCAGCAAGGTGCCGCAGTTCGAAGCTTTTGCTGGGCATTGAGGCATTTCGACCGGAGCTTTACATTTCCAGGCTGTTAGTAGTCACAAACAACACTATGGTGATAGCCTACATAAACAGGCAGGGTGGGATAAGATTCCATCAACTCCTGGAGTTAACGTGGTCTCTTTTCGACTTATGCTGGTGTACTACATACTCTGTCGGGCTCGCAGTTTACCTGGTCGCCTCATTGTATTAACAGTCTATCTAGCCAGTGGAATCAGATTTTCCAGATAGATTGGCTGTTACACCCGGAGGTGTTCAGGGGGGTTTTTCCCAGATTAGGAGACCCCTTGATGAACCTATTCGCGACTTGTTCGATCCGTCAACTTCCGGTTTACATGTTACCAGGTCCAGATCCTATTGCGTTGGCGGTGGACACTTGACTTAGGTTGGCCGGGATGATGGCCTTCTACTGCCTGCCGCCAGCAATTCTGCCCGCAGTGCTTCGGAAGATCGCGTCTTACCATTGTGTGGTCTATCTCATAGTCCTGTGGTGGCCGGCGAGACCCTGGTTTACAGAACTGTTGGAGCTTATCGAGACGCTCCAAGAGTACTACCTCTGTGGGAGAAGTAACTGCCACAACCCGGAACAAACGTGTTTCAATCGAACCCCGCGATGTTACAGTTACACATTTGCAGGTGATCCAGGATTCTCTCCTTGAGGCAGGATTTCTCAAGAGACTGTGAAGAATGGGTGATTCTACCAGGGAATCTACATCAGTGGTCTATTAGTTCAAGTGGAAGGTGTTCTGTGAGTGGTGCATACGGCATGACCTTTCCCCAGCCTCTGTCCCTGTTCAAAAAGCAGCTGATTTTCTATTATAGTTTCTTCAGGAGAGGCAGCTTAGGCCATCGACTGTGGATGGATATCGATTTGCTATTACTAGAGTCATCCATCTCACCACGGGGGGAGATGTTGGAGCTGATCATAACCTTTCAGCGTTAGTCAGATCCTTTAAATTTTCCAGCATATCGAGGAGTCCCAGGCTACCTCAGTGGGACTTATTGCTAGTTCTCAGGTTTGTCTGGTCGGCCGTATAAACCGTTGGACATGGCACTACAAATGGACGGTTCAATTAGCCGCTGCTGCGGGTTTCTGAGATTCATGCCCTGGGCGAGAGAGCGATAAGGCACTCTCCAGATTGGTCGTCAGATTGTATGTGCAAGTTAGGAACTCTGATGGACTACTATCTATGTTTCGGAACATGAATTTATGCTCTGGCAGCATCGTGGCCAGTTTGGGCTAATCGATCAGTGAAGGATATTACCAAGGTATGTTGCGTTCTACTAAGACCCTCGCCTCGTTTTATCTCCTAGACATGACACTGGTGCGAGACGACATGCATTCTCTAGTCCCCTTGGTAGCAGCGCAGGCAGTTAACATAGTCTCTGCAAGTAACCGATAGACGGAGTACTCGTTTTTATCCTGTTTTTATTTGGGAGGTATGTTGACGTTAGTAATACTTGTCTGATACATTGTTACTTTCGTTGCTGCTCCTTGGCATTCATTGTCAGTCTCTAATAGACTAGAGTTGAATATTAGGCGTTGTTCCCTCTGGGCCCTTCTCACCTTGGGTTTAGCTAGCTCTGCCCTCCTCCTTGTGTGGTGTTCTAGTGCATTAGTCAGTGGAAGGTTAGTTTTAGTGTAAGAAACTTGACAAATTTATAAATAATTTGTATGTTTCTAAAATAAACTTACCTTCCATTGACGGTAATGGTCCACTCTTCCTGACCGCTTCAGAGCGACCTTGTTTGTTGCTGAAGACATAACCGGCAGTGGGCAGCCATTCTGCGCAGATCTGGTGAGTTGCTGGGGGCCCAGAGGAGGGATAATGACAAATTATTTATAAATTTGTCAAATTTTTTAATCTATATCTGTCAATAACAGAAGCAAATTTCAGGCAATCTTATCTGCCCAAAGAAAGAGGTGATACCTATAAATAACTTATGAAATTTAATTTTGGAAATATATACTTTCATTGAAACTATACTAAGTCACTTCAACTTTGTACATACTTAATGATTGACATTACATATTTTTCCTTCTTAAATACTACAATTTTCGTTTCAGCTAAATTAACCGTGAGATCCCATTTTTGACAATGTAGGATGTTAAGCTGGTTTTGTTGTCCGCTGGTTGTATAGGAAATAAGAATGACATCATCCGCAAACATCAAGATGAAAATATCGTAAGGCAACAATTGCATGCCTACTTTACCAGAATCAATTATACAATTACTAAGCTTGTTAATGAATAGAGAGAAAAGCAGTTGGCTAATTACACAGCTTCGTCTTGGACCGATTGGGCATAAGAATACGTATGATAGTGTGTCAACCCAATGGGTGAAAGAAAACTAACAATGAAAAGATACAATACAAGCACAAGATGTAAACATGGTGCAAGACTCCACATTAGTCCACAACAGATCGGTGCAATATTTTGATATCCAACTAAGCTTTTGTTGTCAAAAGCTTTCAAAATATATTACAGGATTTTTGTTTGTTTCATTGGGTTTAACATCATACTTAAGTTTATTTCACTCATACGGTGGTGAAGGAAACAACCCTCTACACTACTGACAACAAACAATGACATGATACAAGACAAATAGTGTAATTTTAAAGTTTGTTTGATTGGGGTTTTACGCCGTACTTAAGGTTATTTCACTCATATGACGCGTTTCAGCCCTTTGGGTGAAGGACACCACACCCCGCCACTGGCAACAAACAATGACACGATACAAGACAACACAGAACAAAACACGACCCAACAACAGATCTGCTTCGTATTGCTCCTTAGCCCTGATAACACCAGGGCAACATGAAGCTCCCTCCAACTACCCGATAATTTTAAAGGCCTAGATGCTATTCCTTCAAAATCATTCCTCCAACATTTTATCCAGTTTATTTTGCACGGAGGCAAAAACTTCAGGAGGGAAACTGAAGTGCCGAGTACTTTTTGGGAAAGGGGGTTTTATATCACAGAGAATTTCATTGTATGGGAAGAAGTCTATTTCCTCCTTTTCTGGCCTATAAAACTTGTTTCGCCCCGCAGGTTTCATGAATATGAATTTGTATCTGGCATCTCTAGAAGCATCAACCATTCCAGGAACCAAACATCATCGTATAACACTGCAATCCAGCTTCCCACTGGTTGCAACTGTCCGACACCACCACTTACTACTGCTGCGGTAAAGTTAAGGCACTGTTTTGAATATAGAACACAATCTGGTATTATTTCTACATTGAACATTATGGCAAAATGGAGATTTGTTGATTGGTGTTTAATGCCGTGCTTAAATGTATTTCACTTATGATGGATGGGAAAGTAATGTTCCTCCAGTGCTAAGCAAAGACAACATGCTGCCCTTAGCCAATAAACATATGTAAACATAATATAATATTGCTTGCTTCTGTCGCAACAAAATGTGTTTTCATTTTTCATAAGCAATAATCATTAAAATCATATTTTGAAAGGATACATTCACTCACATGTTGTTTAATAAGTGTGTTGCCTGCCTGCTCTGCACCAGAGAGTCTTCTCTCATTCAACTGCAATCCTATACTCAACTCTTCTACAAATTCAAGTGGTGTGCCAGTTTTATCGAGCAGTGCATGCCTCCTGTTTTCATTTCCCATGTTGCTGTAATCCCAATGCTTCCAAGTCACTACATCTTTCTCTCGAGTTTGAAGAAATAACCCGAAGTGTTCTTTAATTTTTTAAATTCCACAATCACCACAGCGCCTCTCCACACACTCCCTTTTATGGTATGCTTCATCCTCTTCCCAAAGTGACACATTGACAATCTGGTACTTGTTAGCTCAAGACAACTCATTCATACCAGCACTTTTGCATCTATTGTTGAGAGATTGCACCATGAGCTCTATGTTGGTGTAATATTCGCATAAACGCACAACATGTGTCATAGAAGACGCTTATTTGACATATTTTGGTCTAAAAACAGCAAACTTTGACAGAGAAATGCTTTCCTCTGCGTGTTTCTGACAGAAAGCTGCATGGGCCTCCTTTATTGTAGTTTCCATAACGTGAACAGGTTCTATTTTTTTTTCTTAATCGATTTTTGCATGTCTCGGGACCACTCTGGGTTCTTGTAAAAATCTTTAACTTTCTTCTGAAGTAGCTGTGATACCGCATTAGTATAGTTTTTTTTTGCGTGGTTTGGTAAAAAAGAGATACGTGGGGTCTACTGTTTCCTCTGGAAGCGTGACACTTTGATAAGGCTTGACCAATTCACGTTGGCTTGCTGGCATAACCTCCTCATTAACTGATATTTCCGTAACTTCTTCGATACAGCATACAAGTGCATCTTCATCTCTCTGGCTTTGGATTTTTGTTTAGTTTTCAGTCTGATAATACACTCTTTAAAACACTGAACTTAGCGGGCATCTAGCAGATTCCCCATCTGTGTCCCTGCTTTGCTTCTGGTGTTTTAAAATCATCATCTTCCGTACTCACATTTCTTGATTACGATTATTTTTGGTACATTTTTTCCTTCGATATTCAGCGTCCTTCTCTTTAGATCTTCTTATCTTTTGTGAAGAACATTTTGATCTTGATTCTGCTTTCTTTCCTCTCCAATATTTTCTCTGTTCCTCTCTGCCTTCGCGTGTTAGAAAACGTTGTTTTTTTTTTGGAATCTCTTTCCCGGGCATGTCTTTCTCTCATATAAATCCTGGCCTTTTCTTTTCTTGCTATCGCTAATTCTTCACTCTCTTTTGATTTTCTTTCTAGCCTGTAGTTTTTCATTTTTGAAGCTGGCGACAGAGGCTTCTTGGTCTTCATTTGAATATGCCATTTGTGGTTAGCACCACCTCCTTTTTGTCTAGAGGACATCTTCTGCTATAATAAAGAAAGGCAAGTTACAGGTAAATCTTAAGGCTCTAAAAAAAGTCTTGGGAAAGGGCTATAATAGCCCAGCCAGGGACACTGGCACCCACTATAGATATAACTACATGTGTAAGATGCATGTACATGTAAGCATATTTATATATCTTTTTTGGCCAAAATAGAATGGTCATATGTAACATGGAACCAGCTGATTTATTAAAAGCCCACAATGCTGCATTAAATATCAAGGGTCCTAATATGGACCCCTGTGGAAATGTCTGCATATATCTCGAGTTTTGACATGAGCATTTTAGCACTTTTAACTGTAGCCTTTTAACATATTTTTAGT
>JAUELC010014650.1:0-13236 GCA_031471745.1 Cryptochiton stelleri
CTTGTCGAAATTTCCACGCAAGTCACTGGCAGCAAAATAATAATTTGATATAGATAAATAGTTTTCAGTCCTTGTTGCGGTCGGTTGGAGGGAGCTTCGTGTTGCCCTGGTGATCTCAGATCTAAGGGGCATCGCGAAGCTGATATGTTGTGGCGTCCTGTTATGTCCCGTGGTTGTCTTGTATCTTGTCATTGTTTGTTGCCAGTGGTGGTTTCCTTCACCCATTGATAAATATGGCTTCTTAATCCATGTTTGCTGACGTTCCTACCACATAAGTATGGTTGTCGCCCCTTACCCCGAACCATCCAGGAATGCGGGTTTATTATTTACTTAGGCTTATACAACAGATAAATATGCCTTCTTAATCCATGTTTCTAGACGTTTCTGTCATATAAGTATGGCTATCGCCCCTTACCCCGAACCATCCAGGAACGCGAGTTTATTATTTATTTATATAACAGATAAATATGCCTTCTTAATCCATGTTTCCAGACGTTTCTGTCACAAATGTATGGTTATCGCCCCTTACCCCGAACCATCCAGGAACGGGAGTTTGAAGCTCTGCTGGACGTGATGACCAAAGATGGTGGAAAAGATAAGACATTGATTAAAAGGTAGGTATCGTAGGATATCATTGTTTACAAAGCAACTCCAGCATTAAATCCCGTTACCACTATTACCCGTATTATATAACTTGACATATGTGGTCACACGGTGTTGCAACCTTCTGACTGCTATCTGAAATAGGATGGTCAGTAATGTACGAAATACCTCTTTTGCCCTGTAAGTATTGTTGCTTCTAGATTAGTAAAACATTACAAAAATTACAATGGCACCCCCGTTATATAAGTGGAATAACCTTTAGGATGACTTAAAACACCAATCAAACCGAACCAAAGTATCTGTGGAGCTGTTCCTTTTGAAACTACATTGGTATTGTATTCTGGTATTGACTGATTGGAAATTGTTTCTATTTCACAGGTGGTACAGTAAGGACAATAACGCGGCTCCACCATGCTATATCTTACTGCCACTGAGTTGCAACCTCCCTGATTTCTTCACTAACAATGACACACGTGGCCTGTGGTATGAAGAAATGGGACAAATACAAGACACTTTGATCCGGGCCGCCAGACAGGTGTTGACCAAAACTGAGGCGGAAAAATACCAACTCTCAAGTAACTGTTTTTTACATTTGTTTATCTTATTGAAATAACTCGAATAGCGTGGTATTATTGCGAAAAAGCATAATACCCGTAGGTCTACCTGGTACTCAATAAATTATTAATTAAGCAATCTGACATTGAACCGTTTCTTAGTACAAGAGATCTATTAGTTTAAGTGTAGTTAATCTTTATCCTGGGATGACTGCACCTTCCGTAATCGTTAATTGTGAAGTGACTTGACATTGCCCAAATACAATATAAATTATGCGAAGTAAATAAATTCAAACTTAATTTCATTGACCATCAACCGCTGAATTAACATGGACAACACGCAATCGTGGATCACTTCGCGTAACTTCGGTTCTACAACGGATATGTCCGAATCTAAGTTTGTTTGTATCTCCGCCCCTTTCCCCCATGGTTCCCCCGTATAGAACCAGATTGAGAGATGAACGATGGCGGTACGTACCTTAAACCTGTCACACACCAGAGGAACTTGCTGGCAGGCAGGCCGGCCGGCAGCTCAGCTGTTTCAGTGATATTTCTGTCTCAAGAGGCAGTGAGGAAACTATATTTAGCCTGCCGCACACGAGAGAAACTTGCTGAGCTGACCAGAAAAATTCAAACACAATAGATATTTTCCTCACGGCCTCTCGAGGCAGAAATCTCACTGAAACTTCAGCGCCCACAAGGGGAAACAGCTAGGCTGGCGGCCTCGCGGGGCAGGCAGCTCACTCAGGTCCTCTCGTGTGCGGCAGGCTTATCGTGTTTGATATTTTCTCCCTCACCAGGCCAAAAACTCGTCGTAAGGTGACAACTGAGCTTGAAAAAGTAACCGACCAATAAAAAAGAGATGCCGTATCACGTGACATTAGCATGCCATTTTGATCAGTCACGTGATACGAATACAGGGGCAGTTTGCCCAGGCGATATAGCTCCTCGTTTTCGGCGGAAGAAGTAGTGAGAATGTTACCGGCCACGCGAGGCAGGCGGCTCGGACAGTTCCTCTCGCGTGCGGCGAGCTTTAGAGGCGAAGTCTCGCAAAAGATCCGGACTACTGTTTGGAATTGGGCAGCAAGATGAAATGAAGAGTCACCTGTCATCTAGGGGCATAGGTACAAACTTGTTATGTTCAAGCTTACCGAAATAATATAAGTATTGTTTAAATATGCTAACACATCCTTTGGACGTTATTAAGACCTTACAATCATAAAGGAATCACGATTAACAAACTTCATTTCAGTTACGGCACAAGAAATCGCAGCTGGTTTATCAGGGAAGGAAATAGATGGAAGTAGATGTTTTTGGTTCAACAGAGTGATAAAGGACCTCTACAGACAGGAACGATCGGAACAGCTCACTAAATACATAGGTATCACCTTGAAATAGCAACGACATCTGAGTATTGTTCCTCAAAGTGACTTTATATTGAATTCATATCAATTTCCATGGCGATACAATAACTTTAGTAGTTGCTGGAATCTTATTTTATCGGTTCGTGGTCGTTATCTCCAACCATTGTGTTCGTTAACTATATGAAATAACTGTAACTTTGTAATAACTTCGATCTTGATGGTTACATCTTTGACGAGCTTTGTATTTTGTTTAAATTGCTGTACAAGAGTGGAATAATGTATCAAAGCCAACAAACTAAGACCAATTTAATAACAAAGCATATCTGACGTTATTCACAGAGGTGCCAGACTGCCCTAAAGAAGATCGAATCATCAAAGAGTTTATGACTGAGCTGAAAGACAGGCGGTTACGTCCCTTCATTCCAACAGATCAAATCTTCGCTTATAAAATACCCTGGACCCCTAATGGTATAAGTTTATGGAGACTACTCAAAAATATAAATTCTAAGTATTTCACGTCATACTTAAGATTATTTTACTCACGTAACCACGGTAACGGCGTCCTTGCTGAAGGAGACAGTGCAATTTCTGGAGGAAACCCCATGACATGCGATCTCAATTGTAATTTCCTCGCAAAGGAATGTTTTTCGGGCTTTCACCGAATGGAGGCTTGGTTTTGTTTTGTTTATTTGATTGGGGATTTACGCCGTACTTAAGGTTATTTCACCCATATGACGGCGTGTCAGCCCAATGGGTTTATAAAAACCACCCGACATCACTGGCAACAAACAATGACAAGATACAAGACAACCACAGGACACAACAGTGCCCCACAACGTATCGGCTCCGTGTGGCCCCTTAGTTCAGAGAGCACCAGGGCAACAGGAAGCTCTCTCAAACCGCCTGCATCATGAACCCCATTGATGATGAGAACATCGGTTATTGAGCGATACCTTTAACCGATGTAGGCATTGGAGCGGCCCCAAAGACCGCATGGTCTCTTTAATGAAAGATACTTTCACTTCTTACTTTCCAATCTTACTTTGAAAGATTGGCCTTACTGTCGTGTATTTGGAGCAGATACAGAAAGCAAAAGGTCGTTTCAAGAAAGGGTTTCCATACCCTCATGGGAGTAACTGTAAACTTAAAACGTCCACATCAATACACATGTGAAAATGCTATATAGTGGGAGGTAACATCAAAAATCATATTTGGCATGTCAAGCAATTAAATTCATAATATGATCGGTTTTTGACAGGCATTTAATTGGTGTATTTAAGCAAAGAAACACTGCTTATTGTGAAGCTCAACATTTCGAAACGATTGATGATGGTGACTAAAATTAAGTCGAATGTTAAGTCATCAAAATTACATTTCCAGGGGTTGATTAGGACTAAAACTAAAATTGTCCCGGATTTGGGGGATTTTGTATGACATAGAGCAGGCCCGGGGATCTACTAGAAATAACTACATGTCACTACATAATTAAGTATGAGTATCATAGCGTCTTGATTTCGTTTAAGGCGTTTGTCCGGATAAGAATCCTGCACATCGCCGTTACATCGACAAACTCTGTCAGGATTTCGAGAAAAATGTCAAAGATGATATCAGAAGCCGTGGATAAAAAACGTGGAGGCGAAGACAACAATGAACTGTTTACAGAGGTTGTTCAACACGCCAGTTGGTGCCAGAGTATGTGTCGAGACTTCGGAGGACGCAGTGATACTCTACAAGTAGGTCTAGTTTTTATATCGGTAGTCTAATGTCCATTTTTGTTCCAAATTTCTTATCTCCGCTAACTTCTGTTCCCTTCGATTTACGGCTTTTGTGTATTGAATGGCCATTTTAAGACCATTTACGTCATAGTTGGCGCTAATTAAAGGCAAATCTTGCTTCCCATTGAGATAAATGAATTGTATATGACATCTGGTGCATACCACACCAATAAAAATCAACATAGAGCAGGTAACAACAGAGAAAATAGGGAAGTAAAATAGAACTATTTATCATAACTGTAGTTCGATTGGACCAATAACAACTGGAGAATCAAGTCACGTGAAGAATTGAAATGGCGTCATAGGTCGATTGATCAGGTCAAGGGTCAGCGGCCTCACTTTAGAGTTCACTAACTCATTCAAAATGCAAAGGCATTAAACAAACACGGTCAATAACCACAGTGAATCAATTGGACCATTTCATGCAAATGGTGTCAATCGTGGCTCACTTCGCGTAGCTTCTGTTTTTCTGTCTGAGATGTCCGAATCTAACCTCGTGTGTACCTACCCGTGGTTTTGCCCTGGTTTCCCACTGTTTTTTGGGATTCGAAGCTATACGTGTAGACAGCATGAGAGAAAAGAGATGGCGCCTACTTACCTAAATAGAGGTGAAATCTTCGAAATGACGTTTAGAATGATGTCGTGTTTCAATGACAATACATTTCTCATTTGTTACAGTATTCGGTTACACAGCCGACAAAGAGGATTTTAGATAGCATTTGATAATACACTAGAGGGTTTCCACAATTCCACATGTGTAACGGGGGGAGGGGGCAAGCGGTTTGTTCGGATGGGCCAGTCTTGTTATATTTACATGATTTAAACATTTCTTGTTGATATTACTAGGAATTAAAGGGATATATCCAAGGTTCCAGCAGAAGTCCTCTTGTGGTATTCGGGGACTCTGGCTGTGGAAAAAGCAGTTTATTAGCGATGGTGGCTAAACAGTCCCGTGCTTGGAGGACTAGTAATACACTCGTTTTAGTCAGGTAATAGTTTATTTACTCTGCACCATTCTAGCGCTGCGCGATAATTGCTCCGGTGGCATTTGATTCAGCGACAATTGCTCCGAAAAACGGCAATTGCTCCGTGACAATTGTTCCTGCGACAATTGCTCAGACGACATTTTCTCCGGCGATAGTTGCTCCGGTGACATTTGTTCCAGCGACAATTGCTCCGACGACAATTGCTCCAACGACAATTGCTGCCGAGACATTTGCTCCGACGACAATTGCTGCCGAGTCAATTGATCCGACGACAATTGCTGCCGAGACAATTGTTCCGACGACAATTGCTACCGCGACAATTGCCCAGACGACAAGTGTCACCAGGGTTGGTACCACATACAGCAGGTCTATATTGAAGTCGGAGCAAATGTCGCCAGAGCAATTGTAGCCGTTGCAACTGTCGCCGGAGTAAATATCGCCGGGACAATTTTTGCGGGAGCAATTGTCGTCGGAGCAAACGTCGCCGGAGCAATTGTCGTGGATTCCGTTCCAGTCAGGTAACAGTTTATTACAGAAAGACATCCTTCTTTTCGAGCAACAACTCCAATTAGGCATATTCTTGATTGTCTGTTAGGGCAGTGATGTTAAATTTCTGCCTTACTCGTTGAATTAAAGTTTCATGATTTATCTGTGAAAATAAGTATTATAGACATATATATATATGACAGGGTTTTGTTGTTTTCTATATAAACCGTTCAATTTGTTCTCTGATGGATGTGGATATATAGAAGTATATGTTTTTTTTAATTTAGATTCCTTGGGATCACCACGGAGAGTTCAGACGTGACCAGTCTTCTCATGAGTTTAATACAACAAATAGACAGGGTTATTCGTCCACACTCTAACTTAATACAGGTATGTCTTTAGTCCTTTCCAAAGGCCTTCGACTATTGATATTTATCATTTGGCCACTGACAGGACGTCGGAGTCCTTTAGGTGGATTTACAATACAGAGCTCAGTTTACAAAAATTATTCGTCTCACCAGTCAACCAAAGTTTTGAAACGAAAATAATTACTCACTTTCAGGCTTTGGAGAAATAGTGTAAATAAAACATCCGCCTCCAAGGTTTTTTATTCAAGGGTAAATTACACACAGTTTGAATTTATTTCTGAGGAATTGACAAGCGGTCGGCAGGCGAACCGGGGTTTTCTCGGTTAAACAAAAAACCCAAACCAAAAACCCTGGAATATCCATCAGAGCGAAATGGACTGTTCACAATTTAATTAATATAACGCAGTGTGTAATTAAAGTGAGTATTTCGATCAATTTGTTCTCTATTTTCGTTTCAGAACGTGGGTTGACTTTCGCAAACTGCGCTCTGCATTGTGAATACACGTAAAGGACTCTCCGACGTCCGACCAATGTCAAAAATGATAAATATCAATAGTCGGAGACCTTTAAAAAGGACTAGTATATCTTATGCTTCTCAGTGTGTAGGTGCCGAGTGATTTCGGCTCTTTCACTTCACAACCTGTGTTATATACTATATAGGCAAAATGAATTGTTTTTTTTTAAATACCGATTTCTTTGCCTTTTAAAACTGTTCTGGCTTAGGTAGGATCTATGTGCCACAAACATAAAAAAAAAACCCATTCAAACCGTTTATAAAAAAAAATAACCTATAGGCCAATTTACATGTTTCTACTAGATTGTGGTATTATAGTTAATACCATTTGGTTTGATATGTTGATTTTCCAGCATTTAGGGAGGTAAAGATTCGAAACAGTTTAAGTAGTATTTGAACTATTATCTAATATTTGTGAACATTTTCCAGCCGTTGAAGAAAGTAAAGACTCTGTCAGAGATATTAAAGAGACGGTTACTGGAGGCCGGGAACACCCAGCCTATCGTCATAGTCTTAGACGATTTAGATCAGATCTACTCCAGTGGTGATACTAAGGATATGAATTGGATGCCCCGTAACCTCCCTCCCTGGGTCAAACTGATCGTATCTACATTACCTGGTGGGGAACAGGATTGCCACTCTAGTCTTAAGGTAGGTCACAGGATTGGAGATTATCAGAATTACCATGATTAATCACAGTTAATATCCCGGTCTTATACAAGCAAACCTATAGCTCAGCGAATAGTTCTGTATTCTAGAGGTAGGTTGAATTATTGGATTATTATAATTATCATTAATGACCTCAATTAAGCTAATAATTATACAAGCAAACCTACGTTGTGTAAGAGTTGTGTTTGTTTGTTTGATTGGGGTTTTACGCCGTACTTAAGGTTGTTTCACTCATATGATGGCGTGCCAGCCCAATGGTTGAAGGAAACCACCACCCGACACCACTGGCAACAAACAATGACAAGATACAAGACAATCACCGGACATAACAGGACGTCACAACAGATCGGATTCGTGTTGCCCCTTAGCTCCGAGAGTATATAATCCAGATATAGGTTAACTGAGTTAAGATCAAGAACCCCAGAGGATTATTATCCATGTAAATATTACCCAAAGAAGATTGTTTTTCTGACATCTTTGATATATATGTTCCACAGAGAAAAGGGCAGTTTGGACCAAAGTCTAGTAACTAGAAGTATATGAAACCTCCCATTATCCCCTCAACGGCGTTGATGCAATTCCTATTAAGCTTTATCGAGTAACTCCCACCTATGCGGAAATTGAGTTTGGAAGTCACACCTCGACTGATGAATCATGGGAAATTCTGTTTTATTACAAGCACGACCATCAAGTTAATTTCCGGTTGACAAAACATTTTTCAGTTAAATACAGGGGAAGAAAACATAAAAATAAAGTGAGTCTGAAGGGAGAAACTGTACACAGCAGTTTCCAAAAATGCTATCCGGTGTTTGTGGAAAGTGTTCATGTTCATGGTAGAGGCTTATTTGTACTTCAAGAGTATGGTGAACTTTTCATGCCATATAGGTGGTACCTCCATAAAGTTAACCAATATTCAATAAATGTCCATCGAAAATGCCACAAAAATGGTATATCACTTATTAGACAGACAACGAATTTTAATGAACGATTGTAGTGAATATTTATGGAATAATAGTTCATCCTATGGAGACAAAACGATGTGGCACAAAACGATCTTCCATAATTTTGAAGTACCAGTTTGCATCTAACAAGAAAATGAACACTTACCACACAATCAGAAGAGCATTTTTGAAAACGACTGTGTACAGTCTCTACTCAGACTCACTTTGTTTTTTATGTTTTCTTACCGTTAACAAAAAATTCAAATGGAAAGCTGGTGGTCCGCTTGTAACTTGATAATTTTTAGAAAAACGATTTGAGTTAAGTATCCAGTTCCTAACGTTATTCAGTAATCTTCTGCGAGACTTGGTATTAGATATCTCCATGGTAACACCCAAGTTGCGCCAAGTTAGCTGAATTCCATAATTTACCATTATAAATAAAAACAATCAGAGAATGGACAAATGCAACATCTTCTTGCAGCTTATAACTTACAACGTTTACAGCTGGCCAAATACGTCAATGTCGTTGAGCCGAGGGTAACGGGATAGGTGTACTTATAGGTAATATATTTCTTGTAGGACTATATTTTAACTAATTGGTTTAATATTCTATTTTATCACCCGTCCTATGAGTGAAACTATACAGGTCTACATTGTGACACTCCCATTAAACAATCCAAATACCATTTCCTTTATCAGGTGCTAATTAAAGACGAGACTCAGTTCCTTCGTGTACCCAAATTGACGGTGTCTGACGCTGATGAGATCCTCAGGGACTGGTTGGTGAAGTCAAAGAGATCTCTCACTCCTGACCAGAATCACATCGTCCTCCAGGCCTTCCGAAGCTGTCAATTAGCTCTGTTTCTCAGGCTGTCCTTCTTGGAGGCTGTCCGTTGGAAATCCTTCGACCCACTGGAGAAGTTGGTCCTTCAGAAAACTGTCAGAGAGAGCATCAAAGCTTTGCTCAATAGAGTCGAAAAGATCCATGGGAAAAAGCTCGTGTCCAGGGCATTGGAATATTTAACGTTAGGTAACTATATAGGTTTGTTTGTTTGATTGGGGTTTTACGCCGTACTTCAGGTTATTTTACTCATATGACGGCGTGCCAGCCCAATAGGTGAAGACAACCACCCCCGATGCCACTGGCAACAAACAATGGCAAGACCCAAGGCAATCACAGGACATAACAGGACGCCACAACAGCTTCTTGTTGCCCTTTAGCTCTGAGAAAATAAATAATAAAACCATTCTCCCTTTCGTGAGACTTTAACCCAGAGTACTGACTGACCAGCTTGTTGTTAACCTTAAAAGGAAATGAATGCTGTGTGAAATTATTGCGAATAGTTTGTCCTACATGTCTGCTTATTAATCAATTTACATATGTTTTTTCTCCCTCTGTCTTCTAAAAAAATCGGTCTTGCCACTACTTTTCTTCTCTGTTTAATCTAAATCAGTTGGCGTTAAGAATATGACGATTCTCTCTCCTGTCTACTTATTAGGGGGAAACAGTAGGCCTACTACAACAATATAAAAAATGGTCAGTCATGACAAGCGAGCCATTAGTCTCGAGCCAACGGTATCCAACCGGGCACGCGCCGTGGCTCAGTGGTTAGTGGGTTAATTTGCTGATCCTACTTCCATGTATACCGCAAGGTTTCAAGTCGCCCAGTGGACCTGGGGTATATAAGTCACACGATGTGACTCCGGGTATCTCGGGGGTGTCTCGGTTTTCCACCGTATTTAAGTAAGATAGCTTAAGAAGTAGACAATTTGTCTTCATGTAAGTAAAACACCCTTGAGTAAAAAGTTAAACACCAATCAAATAAACAAGTAAACCATACCCAGCCGAAGTTCGGCAAGAACAGAGACTAGAAGTATGCAATGCCTCATTACTCCAGCTCAAAGGTGTTGAAGCAATTTTTCACAATTTAAGAGTAGCTTCCTCTAGTGTAGGTACAGTATATGAAATTTGAAAGTCGCAACTCGCCTGATGAATAATGGGATATCTTGTTTAACCATTTCTATTATTTCTGGTTGACAAATTATTCTTTTGAGTAAGTTCATGTATTTTACATGTACAATTAAGACATTTAATGGGAGGCCCGCGGTGCCCTTGTAACTTATGGTTTAACATATAGCCGCTTTTAGCTATTAACTTATTACCCATGATTCCCCTTATTTATCTGAAATTCAAACTGCGCGTAATGGACAAATATAAGATCTATAGCGCCGCATACGTCACATGAAACGTTAAAAGCTGACCAAATACCTCTGATGCTGTTTAGCTGGGACAATGGACGTTGCACACTCTTAGTTAATAGGCGTATACTTCTGGCAACAACAATTGTGCTATGGATACATCAAAACCATCGCTTCCGCTGAATTTAGTTTTTGTATTTTTATTGGGGATGGGATAACACTTTTGAACATTTACATCTTTATATATCATATTGACCCTAGGTCCAAACGCAGATGAAGTATACACATTTTTACTGTTCCAGCGAGGAAAGGATTAACAGAGAATGAATTAGAAGATCTGCTATCATGTGACGATGACGTATTGAATGATATTTACCAGTACTGGACGCCCCCTATCAGACGCTTACCTCCCCTTACGATGGTTCGTCTCAGGGCAGATCTCAACCACTGCACGGGTATGTCAGCTGATTGAAATTAACTTTTACTTTCGTAAGAATTTTAGTTTAATACATGTGTTTATATTAAAAGGATTACCTTCTGAGCGCTATTGTCTATAAACTAGTCGATCACAACTGCATATTTAATCAGTTAACCTAGCTCTCAAATTCTACTGCGTATCTATTGATGTGTCGTCAATTAAAGTAACAAAACGACCTCCATTAAAGTGACAACATGACGCCCATTAATACAGCAAAATGAAGTCCATTAAAGTGACAAAATAACGTCCATTAAAGTAACAAAATGAAGACCATTAAAGTAACAAAATGACGACCATTTAAGTGACAAAACGATTTCTATTAAAGTAGCAAAATGACGTCCATTAAAGTAACAAAATGACGACCATTTAATTGACAAAACGACGTCTATTAAAGTAGCAAAATGACATCCATTAAAGTAAAAAAACGACATCCATTTAAGTAACAAAATGACGACCATTGAAGTAACACAATCACGCTCGTTGAGGTCACAAAATGACGTCCTGTAAAGTAATAAATGGACGTCTATTAAAGAAAGAAAATGACGTCCATTAAAGTAAAAAAATGACATCCACTGAAGTAACAAAATGACGTCAGTAACAGAACGACGTCTATTAAAGTAACAAAATGGTAGGCCTGTCCATTAAATTTGCGAAATGACGTCCATTAATGAAAAAAATGACGTCCATTACAGTTAAAAAAGGCGTACATTAAAGTAAAAAATGACATCCATTAAAGTACAAAATGACGTCCATTAAAGTAAAAAAAATGACGTTCATTAAAGGAACACAATGAGGGCCATTAAAGTAACAAAATGGCGACCATTAAAGTAACATAATCATGTCCATTAATGCAAAAAAATGACGTTCATTAAAGTAAAAAATGACGCCCATTAGAGTAACAAAATAACGTCCATTGAAGGAACAAAAGTCCAATAAAGTAAAAAAACAAATGAACTCCAATAAAGTAACAAAATGAACTCCAATAATGTAACAAAATGAACTCCAATAAAATAACAAAAACACGCCCATTAGAGTAACAAAATGACATCAATTAAAGTAACAAAATGACCTTCATTGAAGAAACAAATTGGCCTCCATTAAAGTAATAAAATATTGTCGTTGGTACATTGACGGGAAATATTTACTACTGTCAAGACTCCATTTTATAAAATTGTTTTTTATAGGTCTTATATAATTAATATATTTTCATTTAGTTCTCCGCAGTATAGATGGAGTGCGGGTAGTCACGTGGTTTCACACTCAGTTTGAAGAAGCCGCTAGAGAGAGATATTGTGAGCACGAGAGCACGTGTCAGATGCACATGTCACTAGCAGAATATTTTCTGGGCACCTGGGCAGGTATAAATAATATGGATTTTGTCTTTCTTCTTTGTAGTATAAGCTTTTCTTTTGGGTATAGTTTTCCATATTCCGTTGTGATTATTTTGATTAATATAGGCCTACCGGTAACTAGTTTATTCCATTAGGGAGACTACTTAAGCCTACAAGTAACGTATTACACTATATGACCATGTTCCATATTGTTCCCCAAATTCCAAAACTACTGCCATTCGTTATGGGCTAATGATTATTTCCCCCAGGTGTGCCAAAACCATTTACGGACAGTAGTGGTGAGCATAAAGCCGACAGATATGTCAGTCCACAGCCTTTGAAGTTTGCCGCCTCGTACAACATGAGGAAATTACTTCACCTACCATATCACCTGATCCAGGCAGGTGAGAGCGATTTACTGAAGAGAGCCGCCCTTCTTAATCTGGAGTTCTTACTCAGCAAACTTAAAGCTTGTTCGCTCAGGTAAGATTAGGTACAGGTGACGTGCAGTAGTGCCAGCAATTGTCTAGCTGTAAGGTGGCGCCTAGTTTATGCTTTATATTTGCGATGTTATGCTTAATTATCAGGTATTAACAACTTACCTAATCTTCTCTTTCATCATTGTTGTTCTTCAGTTAGAAACATAACGATTGTCAAACAGCTATAACTTTTCTGATCATAACATAATACGTTTTTACACAATATTATTTTGAACGAGTTCAGATTATTGGCTTAATTATAATAATTAATTACAATAAGTTTAACTAAATGTAACTGGGACAAACTACAATAGCTTTAACGACAATTTACAAACTTATTTGACAATTCCAACAGTTTAAAGAGAACTTTGAAATAGTTTCTATATTCATTTGCTTGTATTTATCAAAAGCAAAAAAAACAAAAGCAAGCTTGTATACTAACTCCTTTTACTAACTGTGTATATACATGTATGTAGGGCCACAATGTAA
>JAUELC010014872.1:0-13230 GCA_031471745.1 Cryptochiton stelleri
GTGCATTGTTCATGACATTTGAACGTTGATATTCTATGAAGGTCACCACTTATAAACAGGTTTCCGCTTGGTTTGAAGATTTCATTAATTAAAGCTTTAAAATATTTAATTTGAAGGCTTTACACAAAATAAATATATTACTATAATATCCCTAGAGCTTGTAATAAAATTAAATTTTATTTAGAGCGATGATGGAAGGACGGTACATATCTATGAGAAACCAAGTCCTGCTGGTTTGAATGGCATGTTTCACGATACAACCCAGATCTTTGGGTTTCCGGGAAAATCTTTCGGATGCTTTTAAAGGAAGTGTGGATCATATGATTCCTAAGTTCCATTATCCCAGAACACTAGCTTATCGTACCGGTCTACAAATGACAAGACGTTTTCTGTTCACAGGGAAATTCAAAGCGACAATAATCTGCTTGATTTGATAATTGAAGATTTGCCTCTCATGATTAAACTAGTCTACCACACGCTTTAGGAACGTGACGCTCTTTGTAATAAAAGGAAACAGACGTAAGAAAATCTCGGAGACGTCATCCGCAATGTTATAATCTACTTGTGGTTTCCTTGTTCTGCCAGAAGCACAACTTTGCCTTATAGCAGGATGTCCTTTGAGATCAATGGTGGGTTTTACTAAACTCGTGTTCGTATTATGTAGACACTTTTGAGTTTGGATTCCGTGATGGTTTTTCTTTCTGACAACATTAACACTGTCACTTTCTTTAATAACTCAACCTATTCCGTACTTAGACCGCATTACAGTTTTTCACGCAGACTAATAAACGTTTTATTTTTATAAACATTATAGAACAGCATCTTCGGGACATTAGCTAACACAGCTGGCCGTCATTTACAATTGATATTGACTGATAGTTGGTGACAGGACATCGGCTTCCCCCGTTGAAAGGTCAACAATTACCAACAGCATCAAAAACACTAAGTCTAGCTATATTAGCTTCATCTTCTCCAGTCCCGACGTGAAACTCTATTCCTCTCCTTGTTACGCTTATACCATATTTTTGGTCAAACAAGGAAGAGATAACAGTCATAATTCGAATTATCGATAAGACACTGCGCACATAGCCATGGTGCAATGTACCCTCTGCACCTGCCCCGCACAGGTATTACACTTTTATTTAACGAAGTAAGGCAGAAATTTACTATCACTACTGTAACAGACAATCAAGAATAAGCGCAATTAGAGACTGCTCGAAGAGAAGGGTTTCTTTTCTCTACTGTTTATCGTGATATTCCTGCAGAAGCGGTACACTGTTTGAAAAGTGGTACATGTATTTGATTGGCCTATTCCTTTCACTATTTCACTTTGATCTCAGCCTGACCACCGAAAGGCAGTAACCGTGGCAAGGGTGATTACAATATTTGTGGTGATCAGACTTGCCTCTGGAAGATGTCCTAGCCTATTTGTCTGCGTAACTACTGTCATGACCGTGTCGGCGCAACATTGGTCTATCGACCAAAGTAAGAGTGAGCAATCAAGGGTAAATTGCCCGTAAGTGACTTAGTATTTTAACAACCTAGCAATGTTTGTTAATAAAACCAGTCTAATGTGTATGCCATAAAGTGGATCTGTAGCTCATTGTTGTTCTTAATGCAAAGCAATTCGTGACTCACCATAATGATACGGATGAACTGGCTACAAAGCTAAGCAATAGTTGCAGATAACATAAATTTGTTCTGTGTCCTGACACAACAATACTGAAATGAGATCTCACTCACATGGCGTCTTTTTGGCAATATGTTTGAGTGTGTGATTTAGAGAGATACAGCTAACAGAATGCGGAAACACCTTTATTTCTAGACAGGTGTCAAGTTGTGTACACTATGGAAGTTGACAGTGGTCGTCCACTTGATACGGCCCGTACAATTTGGTCGGAATTAAAAGAACAAGACCGAGTCCATGGGGACAAACCATGTGGTCCCCGTAACTTGATACCGCATTACGTTTCTCCTTGGAGGCAAATTCGACTGGCCTCAGTAAGCTTTGCATGGGTCCAAAGATTCTAACTCAGGTTCCATACAGTTCTTATTATTATTGACGGGGTAGTAGTGCTTTCTATCCGAGTTCTATACAGTTCTTATTATTATTGACGGGGTACTAGTACTTTCAGTATTGTAGTGCCCCCTTAACAATCAACCTACCGTAACTTTTCTCCTAGGGGCCAAATTGAAAATCAGGCTTAATTAAGCTCTTTATGGGTATAATTGTTTGTTTGTTTGAGTGGGGTTTAACGCCGTACTTAAGGTTATTTCACTCATTTGACGGCGTGTCAGCTCAATGAAAGAAGGAAATTACCGCGACGCCACTGGAAACAAACAATGACGAGATACAAGACAACCACAGGACAAAACAGGACATAACAGGACGCCACAAACAGATCGGCTTAGTGTTGCCCCTTAGAATGTTTATATATGTATGTACACAAAAAGTGTATACTCCAAATTTTGAATTTTAAATATGTGTGTACAAATATCCTAATACTCAAAATTCATAATTATTATATCAGCGTGTATTATTATATCACCCCCGTAAGATATCTGTCCATTTAAGACCCCCACCCCCTTTCCCGGACGTTTACTCCATAGGACATCCCCCATGGTTATATATTGCCATACACTTACATGTTTTTTTGTGTTTTGTCCTTATTGAGATGTGAATACTTTATTTTATATTTAAACACATTTTTGACGTTTTATGTCATATTTGTCTATTTTTATATGGTAACAGATAATTGAAGATAAATTACTCTTGCAATCATTTTCTTCGTCTTAATTCATTCTTCAAACATGCCAGCCATGAATAATTTCAAGCCGTAGGGTATATTTGGACGTTATCCAACTCCAGTCTGTGTGATACCATGAATATCACTCCTGTCTGTTAACTTTCAAAAATCACTGCCTGGGTATCACACAGGCACGAGTTGGATATTCTTTTTCTCACACTGCCTAAATTTTGTAATAGCCAAGCTGCCAATTACTTACTTAACATTGTTAAACTTTGATGTTTAGACGATCGGGAATAATCATGAATAAGTATGATGTCAAACGTATCACTTCAATGAAAGCGCAAATCCGTACGCGACAAAAAAACAACAAACCCACAACAACATTTAATTCATGAGAAACATTTTAATCATTTTTCTTTCAAAGTCATAAAAATTAGGTATGCAAATTGCTTTTCCTATGTTAATGTGATAACATAGGCCTACTTATACCTGCAATTTATTTCACGTACGGATGCCAGCAGGCGTATATACATAACATGTAAGTTTGGGTAGGTCTTTCTCTCTGACATTTTGATTCTTCAACACATAATTGACTAAGATGAGTGCAGAGAAAACAAGAGTACAGACTAGATGAACAATTACATTTAACGTTAATCATCATTAAAAGAAAGGAGAGTAAACTAATTGCCCAATGCATGGAACACAAACAGTACACCTTCAATGAAAAAAATAAAAAGCAGACGAATGACAAGATTCCATATATGGATATTGCTATGCGCTGAGCGTGAGAACGGTATACCATATAAGGTAAGACTAAATTTAGGCCATGTCGGAAAAGAGTCCGTTTAACCTGTATTGACCAATCAATCGCACATGGATGTAACCAACACGTGTTAAAAGAACAGATGCTATCACACTGTTCGCGAGTGGAAATGTACGATTGTAGTGTGAGAAATAGAAAATATTAGTGGCTTTGAAGCCTTTCACGAAGACAACAAAAACTCTGCCTATATGCTAGACTAGAACAAAGTGAACTTCGTCCTCCACATCGCCAAAGCTACATATTCTACAGAGTATTATTAAGTAATACATTATCATAGCGGCCAGTTTCAATACTGAGGTTATGAGCGCTGATTCCTATATTGCACATATAAATTTGGTGCTGACGAGGTACATTCTTGTACAAATAAGTCTGCAGACAATACTGGTTAGTCAAATAATTGTAACATTCTGCCTTTCGCATATGAGTAATTTCTTCTCTTATTGTTTAAATATAACCATCCATTAGCTTTTGTTTAAATTCAGAACAAAATACAATCGGATTAACTCCCCTTTGTGCCAACCAGACATACTGGAAACCATTTTCACAAAGTTTATTTTTAACATTGTCTAACTAACGGTCCGGGGATGACCTCCAACTTGCGACCTCTCTGTACATACTGTCATATAAAACCTTCAGTATACAGTAAGATGTTGTAAGCAAACGAATCCAGTATTTAATAATTCTAAGTTTTCGACTTAAACTCATAGGGAAGCGTCCTAGTTCAGATAGAACTAAAACATTTGTAGCACTTTTTCTTACTCGTAATATTCGCTCACAGAAAGACACATGGACATGTTCGACCGATTTCGCAGGGTGAAACCCCCAGATTTCATATCCATAGATTAGAACACTTCCAACATATGTGTCACATAAAGTTAACTGTGTGGCAAGATTAAGATTGAATTTGTTCACAGTACTAAACAATTTGAACATTGCCTTTCGGCCTTGTAAAGATTTGTTTGTTTGCGTAACGTTAAACTTAGCATTATAGTTTAGCACACATCCTAAATAATTGAACTTATCTACTTCTTCTAATTGATCGTCCTTGTACATCCATATATTTCTTACACTTCTGAAGCCTTTCCTATAAACCAGTACTTTACTTTTTTTAACATTTACAGTCAAATCCCATTTTTTACAATACTCTTCCAGAGTTTTTAACATCTGCATTAACCCTTCGCAACTATTTGACATCAAGACTGTATCATCAGCATACATTAATAAAGCAACGGTTACATCATCTACATTTACCAAGTCATGCATATGTTCAAAAAGATCAATTTCTAGGTCGTTCACATACAGGGAAAATAAAATGGGTGAAACTACTTCCCCCTGGGCTAGACCAGACCGTTGCTCAAAGAAATCACTTAAATATCCATTAGATTTTACACATAATTTAACAGATTGATACATTGAACGTATAACATCAAACAATTTACCATTAATGCCATATTTGATTAGTTTATACCACAATAGATTACGATTTACTTTATCAAAAGCCTTTTCGTAATCTATAAAACAGCAGTATAGTTTTTTGTTTTTGTTAATATACTTTGAGGCAAGTTGGTTCAATGCAAACAAGGCATCAACTGTGGAAAATTCTGGCTTAAATCCAAATTGTGCATCAGATATAACGCCGTTTGTAGTTGACCATTCAAGTAATCTTTTATTTAAGATAGATGTAAATAATTTTGACAGATGACTCATCAGAGTAATTGCCCTATAATTATTAACATCGTGTAATGGTCCCTTTTTGTGCACAGGCACAATCATACCCGTGCTCCATAGAGTGGGGTATAGCCCACTGTTCAGAATAGCATTAAATAACTTATTAAAGATTGGGGTAAGTACTTCCGAACAGGATATAAAACATTCATTTAATAGCATGTCAATACCTGGGCTTTTATTTTTCTTTAGCCGCGTTATTGTTTCCGATATGTCATTGTCTGTGATTTCCTTGTCTTATTCTTGAAAAACTGTTTCATTTGGAACATTAGGAAAATTGACAAGATAATTCCAAATAAAGGTGTTAGAACTCTGACCACAAGCTGACTCATACAATGTTTTAAAGTAACTGTGCAGTGTATCCAGATCTAGGGATACAGTTGTCTTATTTTTGTTATTAAAATTTCGGAAAAATTCCTTTGGATTATGTTTGTGTAAAACATTTAACATATTCCTTCATGCTGTTCAAATTTTTGCTTACATTGCCTTATTCTTTGTTTATATTGTATCTTAGCATTACATAATTTAATTATATTATCTAGTGATTTATGCCGATTAAACGATCTAAGCTGAGCCAAATACTGTCTGTGTAAAACCTCACACTCATCATCAAACCATAATGCTATTATGTTACATCAATATGCATCAACGGCTGACTTGATAAAATAACCCTTTGTATTTAGTCGTACAAAAAGAAGTTCCGTTTGAAAGCGAAAACAATAAAAACTGTTTACGCAAGGCTACAAGTGATTTGCCAGCACGCAGTCGCCATGCCATCTAAATTATGTAACAACTTTGATAATGGGCCAGCCATTTGCCTTTCACAACACAGCCAATGTACGAATTACAACACACACTTCCAGTAGAGTTGTAGACATGGTTTATGTGGAAGTCCGAGTAACACACTGGCCAACTAGGTCTGTTATTGGCCGGGGTTCTCTGTGTGTTGCTGTTCTACAGATTTGGACCAGACCTTACAATTTGTGCTTTTCAAATCGTACTACTCCACAGAATGTCAATCGCCTAGATGGAAGTTTGTATCTTACTCCTGCCAACACTAACATCCAGCTGACACATGCCGTCTGACAGTGTCCGCGTGACATTACTTGGCTGAGGTCACTACCAGCAATTGTACATAAGTATATGACTGGCAAGGCACCTGGCATCGATGGATCCACTTATGGGTCGTCAAACTTTTGTTGTTGGGCGGTTAGTTATTGAATTTGTTGTACCCAAAAAGTGAATGTCTATGTTTACTATTGGTGGGGCAACGATTATATGTGATTTTTAAATATGAATCACGTGACGGGATTGTCACCTCATTTATTGGTTATGTATTTCATGTTCCACCAGTATGTCTACATAGACACATGTTTGACTGTACATGTTTTCATTAACGTACAAACTTTGTAAAAGAAATAGATTGGAGAAGTAAATAACGAAAGGTACAATGAACTCTTGCGTCGTTCTATTCAATCCCTTTTCCGATAATATGATACAGGTAACCGAATTGTGAAATGGAAGTCAACAAAGGTAAATGTAAACAAATGAATAAAATATATTAAAACAAAACATTGTTTTCCCAGGCGTCTATCCGTTAACTTGCTTAAAACTGTTGTGATTGAACTTCCAGGGACACACTGGTTAAGATGTTTTTAAAATATCTCATCGGTTCGCTGCATTGCTTTAACCGAGTTTTCTCTCACCAATTTGTTTCGTAAGTTCGAATCCGCTTAAATAATCGGTAAGTAGCCAGTTATTTTCGGCGCAGTAGACTGGTTTCCTTGGAGATTACCTGGATTGCATTACACAATTTATAAATAACTTCACATAATTGCATGGGTGGTTAAAGATGTATAGAGCCCCCGAGTGTAAATATAAAAGCTATACAACCTATCTACACATTTATCCCTTAGAGGACAACCATAGCTTGTGTTAACGGGACACTGACAAATTGTTTGAAATAGGAAGTCCAAAACAAACACACCACAACCACAAAGTTTTCCAGACATTGCCAGAGTTCATTGGAATGTGAATGTCCACCTGAGCTCACCCTCTGTAGTTGAAGTAATACACTTCTGGATTCAATTTCTGCTAATTCACCAATTCCCTTTTTCAACCGACGAGACTGTCTTAGTCCATTGCAGGTTTTAAGCAGACCTTGGGGTTTGCTCCTTTCAATTAGCGCTGGAAATCACGGAATATAATCCTTGACTGCCATCGTCTCTATCTGACCCCTGTCACTATTTAACTTTTCAATTGCAGAAATGGTTTCACACATTCTAATCCAGATTTCAGTGTTTCCTTCTCATTTTAGATCGGTGAAAATGGGTTTTTAGGCTTTCCTGTTTGATTTATATAAAAGCTAGATATGCTCTTTGTTTTGTAGTGTATATTTCATATTTGCTACATTATTAAATGTGATATAGTTATTCAAGAGTATAAATACAATACACACAAACATGGACAATCTATTTTATAATCGGATTACCCATGGTCGGTTCTCGTATTTTGTTCATACACAATTCCACTGGGAATGACATTCAAATTAACCGAATCGCTTCAACGTCATCTTCGTAATACGATGTTAACAAAACATGACTTATGTCTGAAACAAAACATCATAATAACAGTAATCTAAAAAAAGAATTGGAGTGCGACTCGAGAAAGCCGTATGCATAGAAAACAATATTCATTAAACATTCATACAGTTTACACAAATTTACATCATAAAAAAAAATAAAAAATAAAAATATATTTATCAGCAATCCATAATAAAACATTGGACTTACATTGATCCTAATCGAATCGCACGAACGACAGGCAGTATGTAGCCAATAACATCTAGACATATTGTCACAAATTTATATATTAACCACAATTATAAGTAATTGGTGTGAGGCCATATCTATTGCATTTAACAACATAGTGGTATACAGATTCTCACTTGAGCAGACATGGACAAGAATACATATCATTTACATGATTAAGTACTTTATGATGTCCATTCGATTACTTATTTTATTACAGACGAAGCGATTTGTCATATACATCAGAGTCTATCTTAAGATATAATTGTCAACGCCAGTGAATTCTAGCTCATGGTTTCCCTCTGAGATCTCCAGAGCAAACGTCAAAGAGTTAATGTCCTAACGGTTCGTAGCGGTTTGTTATTTGATCATTTTACCAAAACGTAAATACCAGCAGTTTTGTCTTTCTTAAACAATCGTTATTGGTTACCAAATCCTGTCGAAGTTGAAATAAAACACACCTTTTTGTGGATTACCTATGCCCGGTTTCACCAGGATGTATAGTAATATATATGCGTTCACCCGTGTTACTCAACAGAGGAACACGTTGATAAAACTAGAAAAAGCAAAAGGACCATATGAGAACCAAGTTGTAATTGGAAGTCAACCGAGGTGATTAAAAGGTTGACAAACACATTGAACAAAAAATGTGATGTAATTTAATATTATTGCAATCAATATTATAAGAAACACAAAGCTGCCACGGGCAAATTTGCAATGCATTTATCCAAGAAACACTTTTAAATCTTAGAGTAAAACCTAGTATTAGCTGAAAGTCACGAAACCTGTAAACCACAAGTTCGAAATCAAATATATCTCTACCAAAATTTTTCAACGATTTCCCGACATTGCCTTCGCTACTGGGAGCTTAGATATTCAGCTGATTTCACCGTCTGTACTCCGAGTAATAAACTTATGATTTACACATTTGTCAGTTTGCCAAGCCCTGAGATCAGAAGGATTTAGTATAAATCGGTTTGTATTAATGATCCGTCTTACCTGCTAACTGCACACAGCGTTAGTTTTAAGGCGATTAACAAGATGGCTTGTCAATCAATACATTACAGTTAAAGTCTGGACGAATGGGATTATGATTTAATTAAATACGTTTAGAATGCCATCATGAATGAGAAATAGACTGGCTGTTTACAGATTTTGGCAGTTTGATTGGTTTACGGATTTCCGTTGGGTACGATTTCATCCATTTAGACGACCTTTGAAATCGAGTATGTTAAGACTTATCGAAAAAAAAAATACAACCAAGAAACACATTTAACCCTCGGAGGACATCCATTAATTTTACTGTCATAAAGAGACCAATGGTTTAAACCACGAGGCTGAAAGCAAATACAAAAAAAAAAAAACCCACAAGTGTCTAAAGACTTGCCGGAATTGACTTATTTCTTTAAGCCTGTACAATCAGCTGACCTCAGCGTCTGGAATCCGAGTAATAAACTTATGGTTTCAATATTTGTCAGTTTGCCAACTCCGCCTTTCGGCTGAAAATGGTCGCTTGGCGCAGTCAAGATTTTGACCAGACCGTATGGGTGTCTGCTTTCAACTCTCGCAGTTATTCGCTGAGTGTGACCCCTAAATGTCATCGTTTATATATGACCACTGTTAAATTAGAGGAGATTTGAGTTTTAGTGTAATTCGGTTGTTAGTAGCGCCTCGTCAGAGACACATCTGTTCACGATGTAGTTCTGGAAATAGGTTGAAATTGACATCGTCTGCGTTATCCGTATGATGTACCATTGCATTGTGATCCAATGTCGTGTCTAACTAGAAACCAGACGACCAATGTGTGTGCATCACGGGTGTGTGGTGTCCAGCATCGCTGCAGCTCATGACGATGTGGATATGAATAAGTGAATCACAGTTACAAATACGAGATACGATGCCTTTAAGCATAGCTTCCCAAAATCGGTGAATTCACTCCGAACTCAGTTGATAGATGTTGTGATCCGGCCGACCATACATATTGTAATGGGTCCCGTTCCAACTAGTATAAACTGTTGCTGTTTTAAATAGACGCTACACACGACATTGCGGTTTCTGACATTGTTTAATCTTAGCCGGAGCTTAATTAATATTTGTCAACACCCGTGCACTAATTAGTTACCAGCCCTGCCCTCAACCGAGGTTTAAGATTGCCCTAACTGTATGCATAGGTACTGAAAAAGATGAAGACTAAAAGCGCTATCCAAACTGTTATGGGGCCCCAGTAATCTTGTATTTGACACTTCGTGCACACTGTCATGGCGCCGTCAATAATTTTGATTATTGTCGATGCGGCTATTTCCACAATTCGCCTTTCGGGGTGAAAAGGCAAACAAGAAGCGTAAGCGGTCAAATTTGTCAAATGAGTAGTATTTGCTGGCAAACCCTTGATGAAGCAATTCAATGTATATATGTGTTTGTAGTCTTAATATAATTTTTTCTGAGAGAAGTTTAGGATGGGGGCGGATATAAAGTGTTTTTTACGAGTTTTTTTTTCGAAGTTCCACCAATCATGTCAGATACATAACTTGTATACTTGCTTTAACAGTTCTTTCACTCATTGGCTTTGGTCAGATCGAGCTGCTACTTTTCCTACTAATACTATGATGAACACACCCGTCCTTTCAGCAGCCATTGATACAAGGTTATGTTTTAAAAGTGAACCCATTGCTATTCCTATATGTATGAGGGCAGGCACGTTAAAGTTTCCATTTGTCATGCCGGCATTCATCGAGGAAAGATTGTAATGTTTTGGAGTGGCATGTTTTAGGAAATCATAATAACCACCAAGCAACACTGTGTCACGGAGTGTTACTTGCTACAGAATGCCTGTAAACCCTTCAAGTCGACATTCCTACGGTTGCGCTTGGTGAGGGTCGATGGCTCTTCCTTTCACTTTGAATGTCACTGTGGCGAGACTTAAAACCCTTCAATTCGACATATAAACGGTAATGTCCGGCGATGGTTGATGACTTCTTTCCACGTTGAATCTGACTGATCCATGCTCTGGAAAACATCATGTCGACCGTTTATTGATGTTGCTAGGCGAGTATCGCCAACAATTGCTGGAAGACTAGATTTCTGATTTGGGCTGAATCTATTTTAGTATGCTTTTGACAACCGCTAGTTAACTCTTCCGTAATGTTGCTTGGCGAGGGTCGATAGTTCCTTTCTTGTTGAATCTTCCCTATTTTATGTACATGTAATAGAGCTGGAGTTCTTTGATGCAAGCCGTATGCAAACATTAAGTTGATCCTTCTTCGGTGATTCTGGGCGAGAGTCGATGACTCTTTCTTTCTGGTTTAACCACACCGTTTCGGCTTTGGTTTTGGTTGAAACTCTTTGTAGTATGGTCTATTGTCGATGCTCTTTTAGCATGCTTTTGAAAACATCAAGTTAATCCTTTCAAGCTGATGCTCGGCGAGGGTCGATGGCCTCTTTTTCTGCTGAACCTTCTCTAGTTTGTGTTATATGTCTGAATCCCTTTGACGCATACCTTTTCAGAACACTAAGTTAATATCTTTACGCTGATGCTCGGCGATGGTTGATGGCGCATCTCTATGATGTGTTATGAATCTGAATATCTTTGAAGCAGTCTTCTTGAAAACTTCAAGTTGTTCCTTCTATTGTGATCTTCGGAGAGCGTCGTCGGTTCAAAATTATCTTAACTCTTTTGGTCTGCATCATTTTGTACCATGTCCTTGACAACTTTGCGTCAATCATTTCACGGTGATGTTCGGCGAGCGACATACATCTCGTTACTCTTTTAATGTTTGCTGTTGAACTATTTGTGGCATGATTTTAACCACTGCAATTTGATTGTCCTACTGTCGAAATTCACTCTTTTGCGTTTTGGTGGCTGAAACATTTTCTATAACAGCATTGCCAGCTTCAAGATGCTATTGCGAAGGTAACACTTCGGTTAAATTACTTGACTCGATATGCCAATCACTGTGTGTGAAAGACATGCTATATATGGGCATGGCTGTTTGGAACGTAGGATCTTACTTGTGTCACCGACATTCATAGTTATCCAATGACCCCCTTAGGATTTAGCTTGCTCGCACCACACGAGGCATACGGTCAATCTCCCGTATACTAAAATCGCCAGAATATTTGTTGTAAAGGAATTTTGTTCATGGTTGTAGAGGACTTGGTGTAATACAACGCGTTAGTATGGACTCTTTATATGTTTACCGGTGCTGACGTGCAGAATTAAAGCAACATGTCAACATCGCCGTCAACCCTTGCATGAGTAAAAGGTGTATAGTTATTTGCTTCCCAAACTGGCTGAGTTGTGATTAGTCTATTCAATTATAAAGCTGCCAATACTCTTCTGCTGACTTCTCAATTTTAACTTCGTTTATTTTGTTTGATAGCCATTTCTGGATTTTACTTTTTTTAGCACAGCTGCTTTCGAAAGCACACACACGTTTTTGTTCATCAATTTTTTTAACTCTTTAATGAAGTCGGAAAATGCATTGACATGATCGATCTTAAACGTGCAACTCGATTTTATCACATCAAACAAGAAAAAACAACATCCCGCAGATTTCTTATTAAGTAGTTTCTGGATGTCTTTGTTTTATTGGCTTTCTCCTTTTACTCGGGTTATTTCCTTAGTAAAGTAAAACGAATTGTCAAATTCTAAATAAATCCCAGTTTTCCATTCAAATTATTGATCCTGCGTTGACAACTTTTAAAGTGTGTAGTTTTTAATACAAGCCACATTTTAAAAGTAATGTAATAAGGCCGTTGAAATGCAGCCCATTTTTTTAGATTGTCTTTCAATAATAATAGTGCCCTGACGTAAAAAAGCAAGATATTTGTTTGCTGTATTTGTTTCACAGAGCAAGTCTTTTTCCGTCAAAACATTGAAACGTCAAAACCAATCAAACAAACAACTTAAAAGCGAGTAAGACTATCGGAAATGTGATGTTGAATTGAAAGCTAAGGCATATGTTTTTAAAACGATATATAGACAGGCAAAGTTATCGCAACCTTCTGTTCTGTCAAAGAATACAAGTGGTTATCCGGAAACAAAAATGTGTTCTCCAATATGTTAGGTTGCGTATAAGTTGAAACATACCATATTCTGTTAAAAATTGCATACTAAATGCCA